>KK118950.1:236153-285377 GCA_000611955.2 Stegodyphus mimosarum
TATTCACTTCCTTGTACAAGCTTAAAAATAAGTTATTGAATAAGGTAATTTCATTTGAAAAGTTTCATTAGAATAACAAATGCAATATTGATCAAATGAAAAGAATAATTAAAATATAAATATGTAATGAATGGAATTTATGGATATACAATAAACAAAATCATTAAAAATAAATCAATAATTTTAATCTTTACAGATAAGATCATTTCCAAACAAAGATAGAAACTAAAAACAATTTTTAATAATTTTTAGAATCTGTAATAAGATTTAGATGGTTAACTTTTTACTTGTATTACTTTTCTAAAATTGGAAAACAGTTCTTAAAACTTCCAGATTTCTCTAATATAAGAGACAAATTTATGAGTATAATATTCTACTAAGAAGACACTATTTTAGGAGAAATGTGTTAAAATAAATTCATTAATTGCTAGATCATTAATTAGACATAAAAATAAACTTTTTTCAGAAATTTTCAAATTCATAATTAGTAAAAAATTTTACAGCAGAATAATTATTAGATAATCGGAAAGGGAATTATAAATTCATTGAATAATTATTACATTGTTCTGGAAGCTCTGGATAGAAGCCTTAGAATGAGTTTTATGTATTTATTAGTTAATTTGACAAAGCACTTTTTTCTTTCATCTCCTGCCATAATGTAGAAAACATTATCATGATCTCTACGTTATTAAAAAATTAATGCTGAATAACACACACAACATGCTCTAAACAGTTATGCAATATAGTTCTCTTCGAAGGATTAAAATGAATTCTGTGTAATATATGAAACTATGAAAAAATTGAAATATAAACATAAGAACTATCACATTAATAATTTTATAAAATCATTAAATTTTTTAAAATATTTAAATAAAGAAATTATAACAATAATGAATAATAGCAACATTTATAACAATTTATAAACATCATAAACTTTTTGATTACCTGAGGAGTTACAGAAATTATAGTTAATGTTAATTTATCTCCACCAGATTTGATCAAATCAACAACTTGTTTGTGTGTAGCTCCTTCAACATTGATACCATTTCTGTAGATAGAATATAAATATAGACTTGGCAAACAAAATTATTGTAACTCAAACAATTCACAAATACATATTAAGAAAATGCACAAAATTATTAAAAATCAAATGGTGGGTACAATAGTTCATCATTTTTAATATTCACTTGTAAAGATATTACAAAATATATATTCTAAAAATAAGCTCAAGTATTAAATTATATTCCTCTATAGCTTTCCTTTTTTAGAAATACTTCTGAGCTAATTAGTTCCCCCCCAATAAATGTAAAACATAAATAATATGTTAAGTAAAATAATCTTCTAAGACAGAATATTAATCACAATAAGTACTTTCCAAAATAACTGTTAGATGAAAATGGATTACATTTCAATGCTATGTCACTAAATTATTTAAGAAGTCACAGATAATATTTTAAAAAGTATTTTAAAAACATTTAAAAGAATTACTATACTGACGGATTTATAATGTTTTGCCTTTACTGCAACAATTAAAATTTTTCAGTCAAACCAACTTTATCTTCAAAATGATACTGCCGGTCACCAAGCCCACTATACATCTCATATGGCCATAGTCATCTTGAAACCATCTTCACAGCATAAAATCCAACATGTGATACTCTCCAGCAGACAGACCTCCAAAAGGACAGCTCCACTCCTTCCACCAATGACGACATTCCTTTTAGCATTGAAGAAATCAGCTATTTCTTCCACGTACTGTCAAAAAAAAAAGGCCCTGGGTCCTGATGGTTAGATTATAACATTCTTAAATTTACCTTTCCTTCCTGCCTTCTTCCTTCAACATTTTATCCTCCTGTTCAAACACTAACTTTTTTTCAAAGGTTTTCAAATTTGGTCAAGTAATCTTCTTTGCCAAAAAGCACAGAGACCAACACGACCCATAGTCACTTACTTCATCCCACATGCCTTCTCCCAACCCACAGCAAAATTTATGAGAAATGCCTTGTTCAATGGATTAATCACTACCTACAATTACATAACCACCTTAACCACACTTTAGATTTCACCCTGGTCTATCCACATTGCATGCACTGTAACAGTCCATTGTGCCAAAAAAATAAATAAATAAAGGACAGTTCTATATCACATGAAAGCCATGAAAGTTGGCAGAGATCATCATTACTGTAGAATTCTAAGCTGCACTTTTATCTTCAACTCTTGCAATAAGACATTCATCAGTCTCTCTACAAAATCTAGCAAACAGTCAA
This sequence comes from Stegodyphus mimosarum, assembly GCA_000611955.2. Classification (NCBI taxonomy): domain Eukaryota; kingdom Metazoa; phylum Arthropoda; class Arachnida; order Araneae; family Eresidae; genus Stegodyphus; species Stegodyphus mimosarum. The sequence goes on from KK118950.1 coordinate 238,421, forward strand.
TGCAGAAGTATTCGTTCCACTTCATAAAAAGTTTTTTTTCAATTGCTATTATTTTGTTAAACCTGCTTTTACTGTTTAAAACATTATGAATGCAAGCTTCTTGCAAGTAATCATTCCAGTTCATTATTGTTTTCTTAGCCATATCCAGTTGTTCTTTTCCTCATTCAATAGACGTTATTTCTCTTTACCAGCTAGCTGTAAATAAAACAGAACACACCCACAAATATGATTCTACAATCCTTGAATCCCTTTCACTTTTTAATGGATATTCTTTTGTTACAATTTTTAACACTGCATTGCTACTGTTTATACGTATTTACTAAAATGCAGATGGTATGAGTACGTTGCGATATACAGTTTATCTATACAACTGGTACTAAATCACATTGCTTGGCAAAATTTCACAGTCTACAAGATAATATATAAGTACTAAATTAAGCAATGAAAACATGCATTTAAATATGATAACAAAATCACAAATTCAAACATTTATATTTAAAAAAAAATAATGACTTAATAAGCAAATATTCAAGACAGAAATTTTTAAGAGGCAAAATTAAGCAGCATTACAAATACAAGAAAAATCATAAAACTACAATTTACAATTAATAGAAAACATACTTTAAATATTCTTTTTCCTTATATTCATTTGAAGCTGAAGATTTATTACCTCCTAAAACTGGTTAAGCAACTGTTTATTTATAGCATAACTGGTTAAGCAAACATTTGCAAATCATTTTCAAGTATTTCAAATATTTCAATTATTTTTAGAGTATTTTCCAGTATTATAGAAATCACAGTCATGGCATATTTTGCCACTATTATTGATCTGCATTTTAAAAAGTGAAATATGAACTAAAAGCTGATTCTAACATTTTTAAAAATACCTTTCATTAATTTCTTGATATGTATTCTAAAAATGCAGTAACTATGCTTATAATTTGAAATATTTATATAGATGATTTCTTAAAACCACCTCTATATATCATATTTAAATATTTGCATTTACCTTGTTTCTGGTTTTTGGGATAATGGAAGTTTCGTAAAAATATATTTATGGGTGCCCCTTGGCGATAATTGGTGATTTTTGGTGGTACATGGACACCGAGTTTGTACAATTCTTTGACTCGTTATTTTGGTTTGTGTAGCGGCGATTTTTGTGCCCAAAATTATTTCCAAAGATTTGGGAACTACTCTTATACATGCCTCAGTTGGAGGCAAATTTCTTGCCAAATACTTTTTGGCAAGAAACTCCATGATAACCACATTACTATCTAAATTTTTTATCTATATTTTGAACTTTGAGCCTAAAATGTCTGCAAGAACACGTTTTTAACACATAATTTACGCAAAAAATCCGAAACAAAAACAAAAAATTTAGATAGCAAAACGGTAAAATTTCTAACCAAAAATATTTGACAAGAATTCATGTACACAGCGATTTGTTTTAACTTAAAAAACATCAATAGAATTCCCAATTTATGCAATGTAGGAATCTAGGAATTACGCACACCTCGCTAAAATAAAATAACAGCAACAATAGATTTCAAACAATACCATGTACACAGTGTTCTGTTTTAACTTGAAAAAACATCAGTGAATTGCACAATTTGGCATTGCACACATATCAACAAAATAAACTAAAATAACTACAATTACAAACAATTCAAAAAACAACAATAACAACAGAAATGCATACCAAAAAAAAAACAGTGAATATAACATTCTACAAAATAAAAACAACAATAAAATGCACATACCATTGTGAATGCTTCTTCAAACAGCAGAAAAGCAGAAATATCAATTTCAAACATCAGCAAAACTCATCAATTTCCATCACTTTATCCTTCCACCCTATCTTCTGAGACACAGAGCATACAAAGTAGAGCACACATTCATGAATAAAATCTGCATAAACACACCCATGAACAAAAGACTTATTAAGAACTCCAACACCGTGCCTTTTAATACTAAATTTATCTTGCACACAGTCCAAAATACGCTACTGAAATTTTGCCACCACGTCTTTCATTGCAACATAAGCCATTTCAAAGCGCCCACCAAACCAAACACTCCAGCAAAATAAAGTTTCAACGGTTGCCATACAAACAACAACATGCCAAAAACCATAGCAGAACACACAATCATGGCAAAAACTGGTACAGAACATATATCGCCACATTTGGCAATGCCATACATCTGAGGGCGTATATAAGAGCAGTACCAAGATTTACACAAACTCAGTATCCATATACACTTCAACCTATTTTCACTTTAAAAAAAACAGACAATTACACAAACTAGACATTGCGCACTCCCTTGACTTTGTCCATGAACACATCGTTCACAAACATTCACTTAAAAAGTCTAAGGAGCAGCCAACAAAAATATATAACCTCAATGAACTATATTTTAAATCAAACAATGAAATAAAATAAAAAAGGAAATTCATCTTAGCACTACACAAAGGAACTATCCACTTACCTTATTTACAAATTTCCGTGTCTCCAGTAAAACAAAACTCCTTAACAGCATCCAAAAACTTCCTAAAATTATCTGTATACTGGCGTCACCACATAAATTCACAAAAATAAGAGTAAAAAATATCCTCCATAGTGTTGGGATCCTTCAGCATTTGACCATACGCATTTCCTTCCTACAAACAGGACACTTATAATGGCTATTAAGTAACCTTCATTTATGCACCAGTCTAATAATGCTCTTTTCCCTTTCATTCCAAATTATACAGAAACTTCAAATTAATCTTACTACATACAGCCATTTTACCATTAAACCACAAAATAACAACATACTTGTTATCCAAAATCCGACACACAAACAAGCCTTTCAAATCTTTTCCCATCATTCAAATTTACCGCAATCACACAACCAATTATGTCATAATAGGGTTTCCATAACATTCAACTACTCAGGTTACCATACATGAAACATCAACTTGGCGATAAATGAAACAACAACTTAGCGATAATGCAAGGGGCACCCTTAAATCTACTCTAACTGGAAGTTTATCATAATCACTTTCTTCAATCAATGAATTCTATATTCAATAACTTTTTAGTCCAAAGGGTCTCTGTCCCTGAAGGACTATTGTTTTCGTTTTGCGATTTTGCATTGAAAACATTAAAAGTCTGAATCTCTTTTCAAACTGTTGCCACAAAATATTGCAACCCTGTATTATACTTAAAGAAATTAAATAATGAAGAATTTGCATAAATATATGTATATTTCTCCAAATGTGATAAAACGATGACACCTAGAGCAATTCAATTTTGAATAACGTACATTTCCACCAGAATATGCGCATCTGAAAGCCCGAATTTGGAATTTGTTTTATTATCTATTTCATATTTTGTAAAACTTTAAATGAATTTTTGAAGAACAAACTCCAAAGGATTAAAAAGCGAGCAATGGCATTCAACACTCTAAAGAGGGAAAAAAATTATCTATGGCACGCTGAACTATGTATCAGAAATCCTAAAGATATACTCATTTTAAAATTATTTTGTAATATTACTGTTGGACTGAATTTTAAGTGCAAAGAACACGATATTTAATAAATAAAGGTAACAGACAAAACATTAAAAAATGCACCTTTGGACATAATTTAAAATCTGAAAGCTTTCAGTTTTTTTCTATGATTTATTTTTAAAATTTGTGTTTAAAATAATTATTATATATTTTTCAAAAAAAAAAAAACTTTTGAAATATAACCTATAAAATTTTACCCATCTTAAAGCAGATGTATTTCTAAGCATACCTGCAAAAAATTAGAGTACTTTATTCAAAATTTCCTAAGATATATGTGAATTTATATTTTGGCGCATTTTGAAATTTGGCATATTTATTTTTATTCATTTATTTATTTATTTGTTTTTGGTATACCTCACAGTAAAGTTCAAATATACAGTAATCAGTTCAAAATAAAACTTGTTGTTTGTGTACTGATAATATTTACATCACTCTGAATATAATGAAGTAAAGTGAAAGGTTGTGAAGTTTGTTACACATGCTCTAATGCCAAGTCCGAGATTTAGAATAAGAAGGGCTTTGGTGATTTGGGAAATTTCTGGATTTCAGATAATTAATTATATAAAATTATTATCTGCGAAATAATTAAAATACATTTATGATCTTAAAAGAAGCAAAATTTGGGGAAAAAAGTCAAGCATTAACATTTATTTTGTTTCATTAAATATTTCACTCAAGATAAATTGTTTAATTTATGTTAATAGAAACACTCTCTTCCTCAGTTACCTTCTACTGGAATGCCAGAACAGATACACTTTATGATTTGAACAAGTCCTGTAATTGCAACATAAAGAATTCCAACAAGATACCAACAGAAATCTTTTTATTCTCAGCAATCTCTTCCACACTTCCTTCACTATCAAAGGTGATACCTTATGGATTCAAAACCATACTAGAGACTTTAACATCCTTTACTTGATTAATGACTGTGATATTATCATCGCAATGATGACTTTAGTATCACCTTCATTCACTTATATATCACCTTCACTTTGCATATATTTGTATTTCTTCTAAATTCTATTTATTGGAAAATTTTTTACTTCTTTTCCATCAAAGACATACTATTTCATGCTTTTTTCCCTTTTGTCATATTTCCTCAGCACCCAACCCTACCAATTTAGTTTGGTATCTTTCCTTATGCACTAATGCTTTTTATATGCAATTGCAGTTTTTTTTATTGAAATAAATTTTCATGATTGGGGTTTGCCCGGAGTTGAATAAGCAGCTATACTATTTCTTTCAGATATTCTGTGTAAAGAAAGATTTTTTCCGAACCACCAACTACATGACACTAAACTGTGACTCGAAGCCATAATCGTACAATTTTCTAGATTTCCTTACACATGCTCCAGTATTACACTATTGCACTAGTGATTTAACATATATATTACATTGATCAATGTTTTGGATGGTTTCACACATACATTTCCTCTAGTAGATGAGAATTATAAATCATTTGACGAGCTTGCATGCTTCTATCAAGATTTGCATCCAAGCCATAAAATTACAGCTTTTATTCTTCAGAGTATATGCTTCATATCAACATTTTTTTAAACTTCTGAAAATTCCTTTAGCCTTTAAAAGGCTTTCATCCACAGTTAATTCAACATTATCTTGCTGTAAACTACCTTCATCAAATTCATAACTAAAACCTGATCAGATTTAATGAGATTTCTCCTCAATATTAAGTTAAATACCTCCAGTCTTTTTCTGAATCTCTTAATGCTGAAGACTAACTCATATTCATTGGTGGCAATTTCATTAATAACTCAAGAATCACTGACCACATCCAACAAATTAGTTCTGTAGTGAAGCAAAATTTCTTTCAACAGCATTAAATGAAATTTGCTCCATGTTTAATAAAGATAGGATACTGTTAATAAATAACATGAATTCAAAAATCATACCCAATGAAATAATGTTAGACAATGGATGACTGTTTTTTCATTTTTTTTAGTGTTTTCAGTATTTTATTAAATAAATTCTAAACCTTTATCACTGTTAATCTTGCTATTTGTTTTTTATCCAACATAAATGAAAATGCATAAAGATACAAAATTCTGTAAAAATGATGGTACAAATGATAAAATATTAAATTATTTTATAATGCAATACATTATGTGTTATCTGTCTACGAAGTCAGCCCATTCAGCTGCTGGAAAATGATACTATAATGAATTACCAATGTTTATTAAACTTATGCAACTGTTCAACAGTATTACTCAATCTTTTATAAATGATAGTAAATGCTCGCCAAATTAAATAGTACATTCAACAACTTTAAAACTGTAAGTGAATTGCTCTGTTACATTAGGTTAATTGTTTAAGACAAAGGCATGCAATGGCTATTTGCCTAAGCGGAAGGATGTCTTTGCGAAGAGCTTTTTATATCAAAGGGAAACTGGCTCATATTTATGATACATATGAGGTAAAATCATGAAAATTGATAAACCCTTCACCAGGATTTGAGCTTGGGTCAAATTAACAGTAGTCGGTAATCTCACTCACTTGGCTACTGGGAAGTTGCGAATTTCTATTAAAATTCTACTTAGTTAATAATAAGATATTGAAAAATAATACATAGCTAAAAGGCAATAATTTTATTCAAGTTTTACTTTCACTAAAAAAAAAAACATTTCTATCAAACTGAAATGCAATCAATGACTTTCATATTTAAATACAATAATATAAACTATAAATGGGACCGGAAAATGCATGCAATAAAAATAGTTATTTCTGAGCTACTTACTACACTTCAGAATATCATAGTTAATATATGGAAGAAAGAATTTCAATCTAACCTCAAGCTTTCTTTTTAATGCACACACACACACATATATATATATAATATGTATTACTCTGAATATAAATTCAGCAGAGATGAGAAATGAGGATCTCATAAAACAGACCATGAATTACTAACCATTTTTCAAATCTAGCATTTGATGAATGAATAGTCAGAAGACTAATAAACTGAGAAAATTTGTTTAAATTTATGTTTCATTAACACCACAAAATATTTAAAAAAATCAATCACACAAAAAATTCATATTTTTAATTCATAACATTAAATTTTAAAACCTTAACTGTTTATGAATTCTACACTTTCAAGAAAATATATATATATTACCAGTAAATCTACAGTTAGTCTGTAAAATCTACAGTTATAAAAATTTTAATAAACTCACTGAATTTAATAATTAGTAACATTAACAATGCTACTAATACTTAAGAAGAACAAAGGAGAAATCTCATAGAAAGAAACTTATTAGGAAAAAGGACTAACTGATAGATAACATGAAACAAAATGCTTCACTTTTTTTTTTTTTAACTAATAAAAACTAAATTCAGGTTTGAAAACAGACAGATTTATATTAAAAATCTTATTAAATTTTTGCATTACAGTAATTATTCTCATAAACACAGGAATGTTTTTTCAGTGTTTATATTTTATGGATATATTTTTCTTTTCTTGGAATTGTTACAATGCTAAATTATAAGTTCTTTAGCGTAATGTTTTGCTTCTATATGGCGAAATCTCACATGCGTCGGAAGCAAAGAACATATAAACGCTGAGATTATAAAGATTCAATAAAACGTAGCATAAAAGTCAACAATTATGCAACTCATATTTGTGATAACTTCTCAAAAATTAGTCGTACAAAACAGCTAATAAAACATTATTTAAATGATAATATACTAAATGCAATGTCCCAATCGTATTACAGCAATAAAATTTCAACTTTCTACATTTCTGAACAAATAGAGTAATAACAAAATTTAATAATTTGGCTAGCTCACGTATGAAAAAGAAAAACTTACACTTCCAATATTCGATCACCTTTACGTATACCAGCTTTTTCCGCTGCGCCTTCTTTCAAAACCGCACTTACATGCTGTAATGGGGCGTACAATTCACCGTTGATACTTTTTAAAGGGCCTCCTTCACTCACCTGTCCTCGGACGTTAAACCCGAAACCTGTCTCGGTTTTATATATAGTCACAACTCGAGGTCCTGTCGTAAAATTATTGTCATCACAAATATTGGAATTATCGACATCATTAATAAGATCGTTCGTATATCGCTCAGAATCACTATCAGCCATGTTTTAATTGACTTCACTATGTAGATGCCAATTTCCGTAACTGGAGGCGGAGAGAGAGAGACAAATAGACAGTTGTCGCTTGGTGCACCGCAAACTAAATTCTCTAACCCGAAAAGCAAATATTTATACTATTGATAAAAAAATAAAACTCTGCCTCATATACACAGACAGGTTGTTCCATTAATTTTCACCATACTGGCAGAATGGCTTTACCGATGCGTTAATGTTGAGAAAAATTAATAAAAATTCGATATTTGCATATAACCCCGAAAATCATCCTATAGACCAACTATAATATTACTAATAATACTATCCCACCGCCTGTGCGATTGCTACCATACTACGCGATTAGCATCAGTTATGGATAATTGTGACGTAATAACACACTCATAGCATCATCTGGCCTTTCGTTTTGATGTAACTCAGCTTCATTAAGGCCAACTAGATATCCATCTAGCATCTAGTTGGCTTTGGATAGATTCTCTCAATAAGCTGTCTTTTGTTTTTATGAACAAGGATATAAATAAACTTTCTGTCGTACTATTTCTTGCCTTTCAGGAGAAAAAGATTAAAATTTGGAGCCTGCCTTCTTCAAAACAGCAAGCAGTGCATTATTTCCAAAGTTATGGAATCTTACCTTCAAAAAGTGTATTAATGGACATAATATTCTTTGTTGTTGAATATAGCCAACTAAACAATAATAGATTGGAACAATTATCTGCAAAACGTTTGCACTGCCTTTATATGTTTCACTTTATTTTTGTTTACATGCTCACATTTCGACAACTCACCTTCCATGTTTCGTCCGTAAGAGAAGTGCTATGTAACCCAAGGAGGTCTAACCTCCTTGATGTAACCACTGTATTTTTACGCTTAAAACTTTTGTCGATTCCTCAGCATTTAGAAGCAACTCTGTTACTTCGCAGTAAATTCGAAATTAACTATTTCCTCAATTGAGGTAGGTCGTCACACATCAGGCATTCCGGTGTTTGCACCACTCGACGAAACTGTATCCCCTAACTTTCATGGTCCGATGGTAGCGAATTTCGTGGTCGACGGAACAATATCTTAGTACCGAAAATTAGATTCAAGTTTTATTTCCGATGGTAGAATGGATTGACTGCGTAAGGCTTTCTAGATGTTCCCTTGTATAACACAAATGCCGGTCAATCTCTTTCAAAATTGCTAGGTTTCTAGGTTTTTCTTCGTTTAACTACCGCTTTCGTCTTTTCCCCCCACTGATTACGTCATAGCCGTTGAGTCTTTTGCCTGAATTGCCGTATCCCGCGAACCGGCTGGCTGTCTGGGCGTTCTCATGGTTTGCCTTATGTGTAACATGTATACAAATCGGTTCCCCTTAGAAAGCCCTCCAGGAAGGCATCACTTATCTTAGGAAGATATACCTCAAGGCTTTGCGGTAATCACATAAACCAAAACAAACCAAACCAAACCTGAAATGCTGTTTCCTGTTTAATGTCGACAAACCCAAGGATTCAATAGTCATCTCTGAACTTAATTTACGTATTAAATAAGTATGATAAGCATTTTTAAGTAAGTATGATTAACAATAAACAATGAAACAAGACAAAAATCCTGGAAAACTTCACAAATAATTTACGAATAGTTAATGAAAACAAGATCTTTGATCAAAAGTTTGTCACTTGAAAGTAATGTAATGCTACTTATTCAGGAAGAAATTTTGATAATCTTTTGAGTACAACGAAATCATTGTGCTAAAAACAGTTTAAAATTTTGATAAGTTTTTTGAAAGAAAACTAAGTTTCCGAATTTTTACCGTATTTAAAAAACACTTCTATAGTTGATTGATACGAAATAAAATTTCATATTCAGAGTAAATTTTCTTTAAGTTTTGCTGCTTGTAGTTTTTTTTTTTTTTTGACAAAAATTGATTTGAACTGAAATGCTTGCTTGTTTTCACAAGAGCATCTCGAACTTACCACGGGCGCGTGGAAGTTTAATTCTTTAAAACTGAGAGAAAGTCTCCAATTTACTCTCACCGTGTTGTATATTAAATTTAATTAAAAAAAATGGTGGACTATAGCAAGTGGAAGAATATTGAGGTAAGATAGCAAGTTGGCATATGCTACTCTTTTGAACATTTTAAACTGAAGTTGCTTAAATTTCGTGATCATAGTAAACTGTGCATCTGTTGTTTAAAATGAATGCAAAGTTTCCTTTAATAGTCATTTTCGTTTGAAGTAAATATCCTTTATGTATAAGTTATGTAATTTAGTGATAAACTTTTTTTGAAATTTTGTCTATTAATTTGTTTCATTAAGTATTGCGTATAGAATGTGTTATGGTTGAATTTATTTAAAATTTTGGCTCTAGTGTAGAATTGGGTGCTCTTTCGATTGGCGAAAAATTTTGTTCAATTTTAGCGATGAAACCCCATTTCTTGGTACGATGAGAGTTTTAACTTGGTTTTAGCTTCTTGATTTTTTTAAGTGAAAATAAATCGATGTGCACATGGACAAAGTCAAGGCAATGTGCAGTGACTAGTTTGTGCAATTCTCTGATGTTTTTTTTAAGTGAAAATAGGTCGATGTCTACATGGACACGCAGTTTGTGAAATTCTTTGACTTCTTATTTTGGTTTTGTGTATCGGCTATCTTGAAATTGTGGCTTCCTGGCGCCGATCATGGCGTTAAAAAAGAATCGCCAAAACATCGCCAAGGGGCATCCACAAAATATTAAGTATTTAAAACGCTTCAGATTTAGAGCCCTAAGTGGAAATCTTGGAATTTTAAATTATTTATTATACGAATGATTGATGTGCTATAATTGTATGTCTGTGATAGTGTAATCACGACCTGTGACGTTTATAATTTTGAACAGAAGCCGAGATAACTTCTGTAAATTGCTTTTTATATTTCAACTTATTGTCCAACCATTCTTTAAAATAATTTGGGTAAAAGTTTGCAAATGGGTGCCCCTTGTTTTTTGGCGATTCTGTTTTGACACCAAGATCGGCGCCAATAAGACACAATTTCAAGATGGCCGCTACACAAAACCAAAACAAGAAGTCAAAGAATTTTATCAACTCCGTGTCCATGTACACATCGACCTATTTTCACTTAAAAAAAGTCAGAGAATTACACAAACTAGTCACTGCACATTGCCTTGACTTTGTCCATGTGCACATCGATTTATTTTCAATTAAATAAATCGAGAAGCTAAAACCATGTTAAAACTCACATAGTAACCAGAAATAGGGTTTCATCGCCAAAACTGAACAAAATTTTTCTCCAATCGAAAGGGCACCCAATTCTACACTAGAGCAATAATTTGTATTATCATCATTCTTTAAAATAATTCTTTAAAATATCATCATTCTTTAAAAAATTTCCAAATCATTCTTTAAAATAAATTGTATTCCTTTTTGTTGTGTTATGTACACTTTAGAAGTAATTCGTTCAAATGCTTTCAAATATGTGTTGACTCAGAAATCGGTACTCTTTTATTGAGATCATATTCAGAAATGTATGTATGTATGTATATGTGTATACATGTACACATACATATGAGGGTTTGCTGTTTATATTTCTGGCCTTGGCAACAGTAAATATTGCTGGACGCCTGCAGACGATCCCAATTGAAAGTTTGATATTTTTAACCATAACTTCTTCAGAACATTTTGCCATTTTAACGTGATTTGTGTTGTTTACAGTAAACTAAAAAATTCATCTTGGGCAAAAAACAGAGTTGATTTGTGAACATTTTCATGCGATTATTTTTCATAACTTTTGATGTGGGTTATTAAGACGAGTGCTGCAATAAACTTAATTCTGTATACAGTAGTAAAGCGCCATCCTACAACACTGTAAAAAACTGGTGTAACAAATTCAAACATGGTCAACGTTCGCTTCAGAAGGAATTCTGTGAAACTCGTCCAAAATCAGTTGTGCCAGAAAATATTGATGCTGTATGTGAACTGATAAAGCAAAATCGTCATGTGATATACCATGAAGTTAAGGCATCTTTGGGCATTAATATGACAAGCATCAATAAGATATTGCATGAATATTTGGCCGTAAAAAAGATTTGTTTGTGTTAGGTCCTACATAATCTGACAAATGCTCAAAAGAAGGCTTTGTTGATTGGTGTAAGGAAATGTTAGAAAAATATGTTCAAGGTGCATCAAGGGCTGTGTATAACATTACACAGGTGACGAATCATGGATCTATACATATGAGCCTGAAACAAAATAGCCGTCAACTGTGTGCGTGTTCCAAGATGAGCCAAATCCAGCAAAAGTTTGTATGCAGAAGAAGCATATTGAAGCAAATGGTTGCCCATTTCTTCGGCATTACCTGCCACATGGCGATAGTGGTGTTAGAGCAAGCAATACAGGATGTTTATTCCAAATGGTACATGAGCATTTCTTTGCCAAAAGGCATTGGAAAAATTCGAAAAAAGCAGGGCAGGCTCCACATCATCTGAAACAAATGTATTTTTGATGGTCCAAAACATTGAACTGATGGGTCATCTGCCGTGTTGACGCATTCAAAACGCATGTTTTGGAGTTACCTTAATCGGAGTGGGAAAAGTGCATCAAAAATTGGTTCAGATGCATGCAAAATTGTATTGATCTTCATGGAGAATAGTTTAAAAAACAATAAAACAGTTTTCATCATAAATATTTGTTTTTTCATTATAATAGCTACACTTGTATGTACACAGTACAAAAAAAAAAAGGGAGGGAGGGACAGTGCTGTATCTGTTACTGTGCGAGTTGCGTTTTTCGTGTCTCGAAAGCACGTCTTAGGATATATATTAGATTTATGTATAGGATTGTTCTAAGTTAGGCATTTTGGCATAAAATGGTTTTTTTTATGAAGTAACATACCAATTTTTTTCAATATTTCGATTCCACAACTCAAATTATGCCTAAATATTAAATTTTGTAAAATTTAGTGTGAAATTTACAGAGAAATTTAAAAATTTAACTTAATGAATTTTTTTCAGCTTGCACCAAGAATGATTCACTTGGCAAACTTCTTAATACATGACAACCTATTTTCCTATCCCTTCCATTCTCCTGGAATGGGAAAAAAAGCAGGGCTGTGAAGTCGGAAGTGGGTTAGGCAGATTTTTTGGGTAAAAGAAGTTGGAGCTGGAGTCGTTAAAAACATGTCTACTCCGACTCCAGTTTTTGTTGGACAGTTTAAATTTGAAATAAAATTAAAGTTAATTGAAAAAAATTTTATTGAAAAACTGAGTTATTTTTATTTATGGACTATATACATTAATAAATAGCTATTTTCTTTTTTATTGACATGTTAATAAATAAAATAAGGGAGGAGGATGGATCTGATACTTGCCATTATTGATTAAACTGATTCATTTAATTAGAAATCTCATTGGAAAATTTAGGTAAGGAGCAGTAACTCTAAAATTGATGCCAGTCTTAGGAAGTGAGTAGAAAAAGGAGCAATTATTGATCAAGCAATGCAATGGGGAAGTACATATTTGATGATATAAAGGTTGTTAGAATTAAAAATATTTTTTAGAAGATGTAGATAACCATAATATTTCACTGACAGAAAGACTGTGGAATGATTTTGCAGAATTGAAAACTCTTCTTTGTACACCGTATATAGCCACAAAAAAGCTAAAATCTGAGGAATTAACAGGGGGTGAGAATGCAAGAATATGATGTTTTTCTTTCTGAAATGAAGGGCTTATTGCAGAAGGAATCATTTCCTCAATGAAAAAAAAAGAAACTATTTGCTAGAAAATACTGGGTTCAATATACATAGACCCAAAACACAAAATTTTGTTGCATAACGAACAAATTAAAAGGCAAAGAAAGACATCTATGAACTTTTCATTAAGAATGAAATTATTCTCAGAACAATTAGAGTATTCAAATGTCAATGGGACAGCCAGACTGCAGACATTCCAACTGAGTCTCTATCATCCTCTTCCAACAATGAATATATGGATAAGATAAACAATGAATATATATATTAAGAAATATATGGATAATATTGAAAAGGCTACGGCAAAGCGAATGAAAATAAAGAACAAAGAACCTTTTACCCAACTGACTCCACAGCCCTGAAAAAAGTTGCATCGTTCCTACTTTCATATAGTTTTAGCAAAATGCGTAAACCACATTAGATGTTATTATCGCTTTCAACAAATATGCCTAATTTCAAAACGTGTCAACGTATAATATCACATATATCTTCAAAAATTTTGAATAAAAAGCTCTAATTTTTTTGCAGGTATACTTAGAAATACATCTACTTTAAGTTGATTATATAAATTTTATAGGTTATAATTCAAAATTTTAAAAATAAATCATAAAAAGTCAGTGAATTTTATTTGGAGTGAACCTAAATTTCAAACTGTGAAAGAAAGAATCAAGTAAATGTATAAAAAAGAGGTATTAATAAACACATACCAAACTGAGTTAACATGGAGGAGCTAAAATTTTGAGAGATAATTTTTTAAAAACTATTCGTGTAATTTTTACAAAACGTTGCAGTTTGGCATAATTTGAATTGTAGTTCTACTAGGTCGATTGATGAAATTCAACTTGCGTTTTTCATTTCTTGAAAGCGCGACTTAGGATATATATTATTATTATTTATTTATCAAATGCCAGGCCATTGACCATCAGGTCATTAGGCAACGAGCTCTCCAATACTTTTTTACAGTACAATTTAAACTCTTAAATGCAGAGCACACGTCCAGATGAGCAGCATCCATGATTTGTCCAGAATCACACAAAGCACATAAGGAGAGGAAATCAGGTTAAAACGAAATAAATGAGCACCAAGGCAATCAACAGTCTAAACTCAGCCACAACAGTAGCATGAGGAGAGTCTGAAACACAATCAGCTTCCAACAGCACCCTCCATGATTTATTTTCAGAAACACTATCAGCAGCATTACAAAAAGATTTTTTATAAATCCTATTAATTTCAAGTTTAGCAGAATAAAGAGGTATGTCTGTGGAAGACTTCTGAAGCATATCCGTACCTTTTTTTTGGCAGAAGGTCAGCCAAAAAAAAGGCCTCGTTTCCCCAAAGGCCACAATGTGATGGCAACCCACTGGAAAGCAACCTGTGCCTGAACTCTGCTCAACATCTCCCTGCAGCTCTGGACACGAGCACTTTGTTTTCCTAGGTTACTCGCTTTGGCCTTGAGAGCAGAACTTGAGTCTGATAAAATTACAGCTTTATGAAGAGAACAGAGACAGGCAGAAAGCTGTTGTAGGGCTAAATAGATGGCCTCGACTTCACCATCAAAGTGAGTTGCATGGGAGCCCACATGTATGTAAAAGGAAAACAGATCACAGAAGACACCAGCACTAGCGACCTGGGTGAAATCCAAAAGGGAACCATCAGTATAAACATGAAGCCACTCACTAGGAGGATAACTAGTATTAATGGTTTCCAGAATGATGGCACGAAGAGCAGTTGGGCATAGGTCGCTTTTCCTCACATTCAAGGTCAACTCTAATCTGACATCGAGAACTACAAACTCCAATGGATTTAAATGAAATAACAATTTGTATGCCTTGTCATTAATGGCATATTGAGTATTCTCCCGGACGCATTGAATGAAACCCCTCTGAGTCTTTAGATTGTGTGCTCTGTTAAAATCGTATTCACACCAAAAAGAAATATTTGGGAGTTTAATAAGTCTATTATAAAAAATAGTTACATTCCTCTGCACCAAGTTAGTCATTGGCTGTATGTCACAAAGCAAATACGGGAGTAGTTTTAACACCTCCAGTGATCAATCACAAAGCTTGGTTGTAGAAAACATCAAGCATTCCCAATACTCTATCCGAGGCAGAGACCAGAACTTCATTACAATAATTTAAAACCGGCTGGATGTAAGTCTTATAAGTAGTGTTAAGGGTAGCTCTGCCACATCCCCATTTAGCACCAGCTAGTCTCTTAAGAATGGGGAGTCTCTTCCTAGCTTTTGAGATGACGTGTTCAGCGTGCTTAGTCCATTTCATTTTATTATCAAAGATGCATCCCAGATAAGTTGATGCATCATTATGCTGTAAGGGAGAACCTCAATAAACAAGCTGAGAAGTAAAAGGCTGTCTATTTAAAGTAAAATATTGACTATTAGTCTTCCCCAAGTTTACAGTCATATTATTTTCCAAACTCCAACTCTCCAGCCTTTCGAAAGACTTATTCAGGACAGTATTCAGCTTGAATTGATTACCTTTGGATGCATAGCACCAGATAACAAGATCGTCCACAAAAAGGGCAGCTTTAGTCATTCCATCAGAAGTCCAAATACTCGGAAGATCATCAATAAAAATATTAAATAATATAGGGCAGATCACAGTGCCCTGTAAGCCAGTTTCGCTTTGTTTAAAGTTGGACACAGAATCACCAAAATGAGCGGCACAGAAAATTCAGAAAGAGCGCAACCCTGTTAGAATATATAAATCTGTTATATATCCCAAATTGTGCTTTTGAGACATGAAAAATGTAATTTAAATTTCGTCAGTAGAACAGGGTTGCCACGCTACCTGGAAAACCGGAAAAAGTCGGGGAATTCGAAAATTGGCCAAAATATTCAGGTAATTTAAACATTTTAGTCAAAATCTGGAAAGTCTGAATTTCATACGGCAATCTCCCAAAAGTGAGGAAACTTTCAGTTTCTTGGCGTGCGTGAGCGTCATTCGGGCTGCTGGCATAGAGCTAATTCTCGCAGCTCCAATCAAGTTGTCTTTTAGAAATGCAAAGCAAGTTTCCAGCAACTTTGGTTTTCAGCAACCTCGAGAGTCGAGAGACTCGTCTGCGCATGTGTAGTGCATGTTGAACTAAAACTAAAGAAAATATGTATTCTTATATAAAATAATATCAGTTTAATCCTAGTAACGGTATACATGGGATTTGACGATATTATGAGGAACAGTAAACTGGTCATTTTGGTTTTTGGCAGCAATTTTCAAAATTGTGCCAAGGCCGTAGCGTATACTAGGATTTTACCGCAAAATCTTTCAAGCACTTTTTCTCTTTTTAATAAATGCCTTATTTGTCATTTTGCAATAAAATAAAAAATAGTAATCAATCATCTAGGCTAATCATTTAATATAACTGTAATCGCCAAAATATTGTTAATTATTGTAATTCACTTTTTAATTATTTTAATGTTATTCATATCATTTAATATTGCTTCTTCCCTCTAAATTTATTTATTATTAGTAAATAATACTTTCAAATTTCAAGAAATTTTCTCTGGCATAATCCTGAAACTAATTCTAGCAGTATGATGGCATAACATCACGAAATTTAATGCACATATTTTTTGCTTATTTATGCTGCTAAATAAATGTAAAATACCTGAATTTATTTTAAAATATCATTAAATAGATTTCTTTCTTTTGTTTGTCTGCAAAAAAGTCGTTTTTTAATCCACATACGGCATATTCTAATCTGAATCTTCAGTGAAAAAAACAACTTCTATTATAGTTATAATAGTAATGCCTTGGGGATGATATATATATATGGCAACTTTTTGTATTTTCAAGTGGTACCGTAACTAATTTACCTCTTAGCATAGCCAAAGTGCATTATGGGGGATAGACTGGAATTTTCTTATAACACATCTGAAGAACCTGGAAAAGTCAGGGAATTTCATTCCCTTGTTTGAGTGGCAACCCTGTTAGAATGGGAGATATAGAACTGTCCCTTCTTTTTTTGTTTTTTGCAGTGTATATATGTGTTTGAATAAACGTGCACATATAGGCACATATACACATCTGCATGCATTTCTGAACCTGGTCCCGATAACAAAAAGAGTAGTCCCCCGCCCATTTTAACCTAAAAAGCACCACACTTACCTTTCAGTTGAAAGAAGTAAACAAAGATCATATTTTTGACATATTAAAATGTGACTAAGGGGGAAAATACTTATTTTGTTATGAATTTTGTACTTAAATAAGCAATTTTAGTAGTTAATAATTAAAAAGCCATTCAAGAATAGATGGAAGCAGGTCAAAAAGAAATGAAAAGCGAAATTACCTGCATAATAGAAAAAACGTTGAGGGTATGGAAGGCATATAGACGCCATTTAAAATAGAGTGATTGAAGAAAGAGTTTCTTCTGTCGAAGAACAAATGGAGGAGTTTCTTCCATTTAACAACAAATTGATGGCAGGAATTCTGTGGTTGCCAAACAAGTTGACGGCTTGAACAAATTTGTAGCGATTGCAGCGAGAAATACTGATGGTTTTGAATTTTTATAAGGTTGATGGTTTTAAATGTTTCACACGTTGACTGCCAACTACGAGATAAATCATGAATTGCATTTTTTTCTCGGATGGCAACTACGAGTTATCTCATACTGTGTTTACTTAACATTTTTGTGCAGCTATAATTAAACTCAGAATATATCAGTGCTATATCGATAGATGGCTTCTCGGAAAAGGAAAAAAAATCAATGCTGGCTTGCATAAACAGAAAATTTATTAAAAAATGAACAAAAAATATAATTATAAAAATTAATTAAAATTCAAGAAATAAAATACACTGGTTATCATAAATTAAGGAACTCAAAAAATAAGCCAAACCATGTAAAATTTGAATATGTTGCCAAGTAAAAGTAGCTGCGTAAAACTACAATACGCAAATTAGTGGCGCTACACTTGGAATACGTCATCTGCGAGGAGCATAAAAGTCCATGTTTGAGAGCAAGCCCACATATTTCACTGTGATAGTGACATCAGATAATCTGAGATAGCCAATTCGTAACAATGACCTCCAGGCATCATTTGCCTGCAGAACTATGACAGAGAGCCATTGGGAGACTAGAGGTAGGACAAAGTCAAACAGAAGTGGCCAGATGGCTAAATGTGAGTCCTTCTGTGGTTCATAGACTTTGGAGGCAATTTCAAACCACAGATTCGGCATCTAGGAAGTTCAGCCAAGGACGGCCAACTGCTAACACGAGCGATTATGACCGATATTTGACATTATGTGCACGCAGGAATAGAACTGCTACTCTGATTTTTTTTAGATCCTCTCTTGCTGCAGCCACCGGAAAGTTGGTGTTAATGTCAACTGTGTGAAGAAGGCTTAACGAAGGTAGTCTGTATGCGAGGTGGCCAGCCATTTGCATGCCGCTGACGTCACGCCATAGGAGGGACCATTTGCAGTGGGCATGACAACATGTCCACTAGGTGCGTGATCAATGGAGGACTTTTCTCTTTATGGATGAGTCCAGGTTTAGTCTAGAAAGTGATAGTAGGCGTTATTTGATATGGAGAGAACTTAGAACCCGTTATTTTGTGTCAAACATCCATGAAAGAGATGCATACGGAAGAGACAGTGTTTGTGTTTCGGGTGGATGTACAGACCTCCATGTCTTTCCAAGGGGTACCGTGAATGCTGAGGTTTATAGAGAGGATATCCTTGATGCTTATGTGTGTCCATATGCTGGGGCAATAGGTGATACTTTCCTGTTACAGGGCGACAATGCAAGACCACACAGGGCTCGCATCATAGATGATTATCTTCAACAGGAAACAATTATGTGCATGTAGTGGCCAACTCGATTCCCAGACTTGAATCCTATCGAGCACAACTGCTGTCAATCCGCCCCCTCAGACCCTTGCTGCGCTTGCAACTGCTTTGCAAGAGCAATGGCTCTCGCTTCCTATGGAACTGTTGGACCGCATAATTGAAAGCATCACACATCGCTGTATGTGCTGTATTGCTTCAAGAGGTGATCATATTCCATATTGAAGGCACTTTTCCTATAGCAAACTGGCACCTTCGATTTGTTCATTTTATGCATGAGCTAAATTGTCTGGTAATTTCTTTTTATGTTATTTGATACTTTACTGTGTGTTGTGTATTGTGGGTAAGTTTAATAAAATTCTGCATGTAACTTTTTCAGTAATCCTGATTTTTGTGATTTTCCTTTAATTTGTTATAACCAGTGTAATATTTTATTGCTTGTAGAACTTCTTAAAACAATCTTCCACACGAAGGGCTGGCTTCTCTTTACAGGCTTAACGCATTTCTCGCGTTTTTTTGCTTGGGTACATATACGGCATGGCTTTGTTGGACACTGTTTTTTTCTGGTAGGGGCTAGACTCTCTAAATAATGGAGCTCTTGCAATCTAATTTTTTTCGAAACTGGTTGAATCTCTTCTCCAATCAACGCAACGACGAATTCTTCTCTGAACTTTATCAGCCTTATTTTAGAAGAAGTCACTTTTTGAAAAATTTTGTGAGCATTGTGTATCTCTATAATATGTAGTTAAACCGTTTTGGGCCATCTAATAGTCTTTCTTAGAGATGCGTAGTACAAAAGCATTTGATCTGATCGGTCAATGCCAGACATTCCATTATTGTAATCTCAAATTATATTCGGTTTCATAAAAATTTTTCCATTGCGACAGATGTCTGCGTGAAATTTAACTTGTAGTTGGCTTCCGCAAAGAGACTTCTGTTACAGAAGCCAACTACGAGATAATTTGTAAGACCTTTTTTTATGCTTTTTGATGGTAACTATGCACTAGAATTAGAGTTTTTAATAATATAATGTGATTAAATCAAATTGTCATTTTAGGCTAGATTTCTGAAAATTGCGGTGGCAGTCAACGTATTAAATTGAGGTAATGAGAAACCTCATTTTGAAGTGCTTCAGATTTCTGCAGTTAGTTGTAGCAGTGATGGCCTATTTATGATTGGGCATATTAGTTGAGTTCCTTGTAATATGACCATTTATGACCAATATGACCATGGAGCCAGTGTTTCCAACATTTGGGAAGATGGAATATCAGTGTAAAGCATCAGTGAACTCATTTGGAGGCCATCCTATTTTAGCCTATGAATTGTGTTTGGTAGTAAAATCGAAATTAGTGGGAAGTTAAACATAAACATCACGTTTGGAAGTGCCGCCTGCAATATGTAGCAGATATTACATATCCTTGCATACTCGGATTGGAAATCCTAAGGAAATATAATTTTTCCTTGTACTTTAAAAATAATGAACCACATTCAGCTTCTGAGGACGTCATTGGAAGGAATCCTCACCTGGAAACACGAACGCCTTGTCTGGCAGACTACTCAGAATGCTGTCAATGTTGTTCCAGGGTTGAAGAGAAACACAAGCTGCTTGCTCCTTTCATATGACAAGTTACAACATCAACATCGGCTGATTGACACCCATGGAGTGATGAAGAAGTCGGGAAAAACCATCTGGAGAATGACAACATTATGCCATAATGGACTTAATGGAGTCTTCAAACAGAAAACCTACTTGGCAGGCCATTTCGATCTATAGTCGTACGACAAAACAATGTTGGGTTCTCTGAGACTCACTCCACATTCGATATGGCATCTTGTACCGGAAATTCAAATCAGATGAAGGAAAAACTTTCCAATGGCAGCTGATACTCCCAAGCTCCTGGATCCCGGACGTACTTAAAGAACTACATAGCAGCCCTATGGGAGGCTACTTCAGAATAATGCAGACTTTGCAGAGAGTTTGAGAGTGTGTCTAGTGGAATAATGCAGAGGATAACCCCGGACGTCTTTAAAGAACTACATAGCAGTCCCACAGGAGGCCACTTCAGAATAAAGAAGACTTTGAAGAGAGTTCGAGAGCGTTTCTACTGGAGTAATGCAAAGAATGACATGTCAAAGTGGTGCCAATCTTGTGATGCCTGTTTCGGTCGGAAAGGACGAAAGAAATACAGCCGAAAGAAGCTACAGCGTTACAGTGTAGGATTGCCTTTTGTACATATCGCCTTTCACATCCTGGGTCCTCTGCCACAAACTGCTGATGGCAAGAAATACATTCCCATTGTCATTGATTACTTTACCGAGTGGCCTGAAGCATATCCTGTTCCTGATCAGGACACTGTTACAGTAGCAGAGGTAATGATACAGCATTGGATTTTCCAATTTCGAAGTGACTTTTCAGTTACATTTATATCAAGGAACAAATTTTGCGTCAGCTGTAATTAAAGAACTCTGCAAGCTACTCGGCGTTGACAAAACCCAAACGAGACCTTTACATCCCCAGTCAGACTGCATGTTGAGGTTTAATCGAACCATCTTTATCCATTTGTGGTTTCCAGGAACTAACAGGACTGGGATGGGAAGTTACCTCTGTGTTTACTGGCTTATCGCAATGCTGTCCATGAGACTACTTACTATTCCCCATCACAGATGCTCTTTGGTCCTGACCATTGTCTTGCTTGCAATCTTTTGATTGGTTGCCCTCCGCATATGCCTTCATCGCCTGAGGAGTGCATCCAAGATCTCCAGCTATGGTTTGAAACAATGCACAGTTTTGCACTAGAGTGAGCCAACTTGGCAACAGACAAGATGAAGAAGCGATGCGACACAACAGCTACAGGACATTGATTCAACGAAGGAGACATGGTATGGTTTTGGAATTCGATTCGACGGGAAGGACTCTCTCCTAAATTACAGTCACCTTGGGATAGTTCTTACACAGTTCTAAAGAGGTTGAACAAAGTCAAAGTTTGGATCCGTAAGTCATCGAATTCTAAGACTGAAGACATTTATTATGACAGACTACCTCCATACTGTGGCCATAGTACATAGTGTATATAATGTAAATAAGACCATGGTCCTTTTTGTTCCTAAATTTGTACATTCATTTATTGATTAGTATTTGATTTGTTTTATTTTATTTATTGGAATCACTATTTATGTAGTTTGTTATTCTAATGCTTATAATTGCATTAATGTCTTGTAAGTATGGCTTCCGGGATTGTACTGCCCGGTATGTGCAGTCCTTGGAAAGAGGGCAATGTTATGAATTTTGTACTTAGGTAATTTTTGTACAATTGTTATATTTTTCAAAGTCAAGTCAAATTGCTGTATTTTTCCGTGAAATGCAGCACAAGACAAATTGTAAGGGAAAGCTATGCTGGTAAAAGTAAGAATACAGGGGCAAGTGCACTTCACATTGAGTAAATGGTTATCTCGTCAAGCTGACAGTGGTTTTGGTGACTGATTTTGTTGCCAAATTTAGCAACAAATCCCCAAAAGTAGTAAAATTTGGCAACTTCTTGGGTCCAGTTCTTGTATTACCATAATAAGTATTGATATTGAATAAATGTAATTGACCACTATGTTAGCTGTAACTGTAATTTTACTCTCGTATTGCTTTCCAGTAATTTCGAGAAGCAAAAGGTACCAGAAATATCTTGTGGCCAGTTGAAAACTAAGTCTGAAGAGAGAGCATCTGCTCTGTCTCAGTTAATTGTTGTTGTTGCTACTGTTGCGAATTCAGCATGAAATTGGATTAGCTTTTAGATGTGCTTTGCATTACATTGTATTTAACATTGTTAGTAGTTTGAAGGTGTAACTACTGTTTATACTCCATGAAACTGTGAACGCTTGTGCAAACATTTCTGAGGGCAATTCCAGAGTTCTAAAATATTTCTTTTGATAAAAATAAATTTTATTAACGTACTATCAGACTTGTGCATTTAATGTTTTATGAACCCATATGCATGTAACAATTTTTGTTGAAGATACAAAATGTTACAAAAATGCAGTGCCAGTCAAAATTGTTTACTTTTGGGATACAATCCGTATTCCTGAAATTTTGAAAATAAGACTTTCAAATGCATGCAGTGTACCGTAGAAGCTATGCAGGCTATGAGTAAGTCATCAACAAAAGCATAAACACCTTCTAAATGTCATCTGACTGTAAAATGTTGAAAAGTAGTGGATGTGTTGTATAAGTCAAACTGCTGCTTCAAATAAACTGAATGGGTTACATATGGTGGTCTTATAAATATACTGCTGGCCATTAAAATTGCAACACCGGGAAGGAATGATCTGTTGAATGTCAAAATCACATGAAAGGAAAAAGAGGTTGCAATATGCAAATGATTAGTATTTCAGCACATTTAGATGACACAGGAGGGAGAAACATCTGAAGCACTGAAGAAAAGTTCTGTAGTGGATTTCTGATTTGGAAAGCGATTTGTAAGGTCAGACTTTGCTCAGAATATCATGTTATGCCTCGGATAATAAATAAGCAGAAATGCTTAACAGCAGGTATTAGAATTCAATAAAGGCAGGGTTGTTATTTGTTGAAGTGTGGATTATCATTCCGTGATATTGCCCGTCGCTCTGGTCGATATCCAAACACTGTCGTGCGAATATGGAATTAGTTGGTTGCTGAGGGTCATATGGAATGGCATGCGGGATCTCAACGCCCTAGCATGACTAATTTCCAAGAGGACAGACATATTGGAAGGTCAGCCCTGTAAAACCATACAACCACATCACGGACCACTAGTCAAGAAATGGACATGTTTGCAGCATGCTCACTATCCACTCGTAAGGTGTGTTGACGTTTGCAGCAGTGTGGACTATCAGGACGGTGACCATTACTTCTGCTTCCCTTGACAATGCAGCATAGAGAGAGGTGGTGAGTCTGGTGTGCTGAACGACAAAGCTGGATATAGGAGTGGCATAATGTCATCTTTTCCTATGAGTCCCAGTTCTGCGTGCAGTATTCTAATGGCCGTATACGTGTCTGGAGGCTCGGTGAAGACTGCATGTCGCCTGCTTGCATTCAGTATTGGCATAGGTGCCCTGAACCTACCGTGATGCTTTGGGCAGCCACTGGGTACACGACATACACGTCTGTAGTTCAGATTGATGTTAATTTGAATACAGATCTGTATATTTCTGAGATCTTCCGTCCAGTGGTTGTTCCCTGTCTTCAAGGCTTGCCAAATGCCATCTTCCAACAAGATAATGCAAGATCACATGCTCCACATCGTGTTCTGACCTTTCTCGATACCTAGGGTATTCAATTGCTCCCTGGCCTGCACTTCCTCCAGATCTGTCACCCACTGAAAACATCTGGTCATGAGTTGCTGAGAGACTAGCCCGCCACCCCTCTCCACCTAATATGGTTGATGAAATGTGGCATAGACTTGAAGCAGCATGGAATGAGTTGCCTGTTTCTGTCATCCAAGCCCAGTGTGACTCCATGCCTAATCGAGTGAGGGCCAGCTGCCAGCCCCTGCCAGATGTTTCTATTAATTTCGCACCCTGTAAACCCCCAAACTGCTTACAAAGTTAATCATTTTGTCTTCATGCCATACTGTTTACGTACAATAAATATCTTTTTTGTATTTACTTTCCTTCATGGTGTAGCAATTTTAATTGCCAGCACTATATCCTCAGAAATGAAGGATATTGATGGAAGCGGGGTGTGCTCGATAATCACTTCGGTGACTTATCACTATGAATTAACAATAATAAATATTATTTTAGTAATAAAATTTTTAATTTTATTTGATCTTGTTTTGCAGATTTCAGATGATGAGGATGATACTCATCCTAATATTGATACCCCCAGCTTATTTCGTTGGCGTCATCAAGCAAGAGTTGAGCGCATGGCTGAATTTCAGCATGACAAAGATGAATGTGAGAGACTAACTGCAGAGTAAGCAGTGTTTTTTTAATAGTGCTGCAAATGGGAAGTTGATATATGTATATTTTATATTAATGTGGAAACTAAAATGTACTTTATAGTGAATGTATGTAGTTACTGGATTTAGTGATAACTGTATATGTATGGCTTATAAATTTCAAGGTAAAAATTCATTTCTATCTGTCTAGTTTATTAATATTAAAAAAAATTCTTCACATAGCATTCTTTAAAAAAAAGTTCATAAAAAATTTGCTTACGCTGGCAAAGAATGTTTAGGCAAAAGATGATGCTTTTGCACAAGAGATTCGTTTTAAATCCTTCCATCATGATGTTGCAGTGTCTGCTGGGTAATAATACAGTTATCTAATTTAGTATGTCTGTGCAGATCATTGGAATGCTTCGAAATGATAGAAATTATAATACTGTAGGCAATATAACTATGTAAGTATTAGCAAATCTCTCATACTTAAGATTTTATTAGCATGATACAAAGTCCAAGATCCAAAACAAGTCAAGACCTGGGCAATTCTGTATTTCAAAAATTTCTTGATTTTAGATCATCAGTTTAGAATTTTCATGAATGAAAAATACTAACTTCCCACAGTTACTAAAGGCCCAAATGTATGATCCTCTGTAATGCAATATCAATCAATGTGTTGTCATTGGCCATTTTGCAACTTCCCTAGCCAGCAGGTGTTTGAACTTGACATGCAGGAATCTTTGCTAAGAACTGAGTCAGAAGAAAAATTGCATTTATCGCTCACCTGCTTATTTTGGCTGTGTATTCTATTTCCATCCCAAACCTTCATAAAGGGCAATTATTATTTTATCATTCATATTATTTGTTGGGGGACCAGATATTATATCATTGTGGATATTGGACCCAGATTTCAGACTTTGTAGTGTATTTGAAAAGGGTTGGTTTTTCTGTAACACCTCATATAAAAAGACTTCCATTTTATTCTCTGCTAACCTATGGCTGAACTGTTAAAGCTATGAAATACTGAGAACTCTTTACTAGGAGAACTGCTTGATGATTTTTTTCATATGTAATGTATTTTTTTCCCCCTTAGAAAGTTTTACCATAAGGCAAAATTCATGTCATTTCATTATTTTTTTTAATAATTTTTCGTCATTTTAATTCTTTAATTCAGACTTGCAAAAGATCCTTAATTTTGCTTATCTAACATTTCCACTCCTTTTTTAAGACTACCATTCTGAGTGTGAATTAACATTTTGAATACATATAGAATTCAGTGGTAAGGCTGATAATGGAGCCATTGTGAATTGCTGCTGTAAACAACAAGGAACAATCAGCTGACCTTTCCAAATAAGTTTATGGTCTGGGTGTGTTGAAAAAAAAAAGTTTTATGGACTTCGACCATGACCTTATGGCAATGCTTCAACTTACTGTGATGAAAGACTTTCAAGATCAGAGCATAAATTGCATAAAGGTCATGCTTCCACCCCATCTTATCAGTGAATATGAAAATACTTGAAGTGTTATGAAGAAGAATATAAATAGGGCATTGGAAAAAGAAGGAGGATGTTCTGACAAAATCTGGTTATTTGAATAATCTTTAATTGGAGCTGAGAGGCACATATTTATGTGAAGAGTTCATCTGCCTCAGCTTCAGCAAAACAAAAAACAGTGGGCACCATTCAAAGCATTCCTTTTGAGAAGAGAGGACCAGTCATGTTAAAAATAAAATGAAATAAAGGTCACAGAAAGTGAGACAGTTTTTTTTTTTTGGAGTACTGCAGGTTCTATCAAGTTTTATAGACCTATAGTAATGATACTTGCAAATTTTCATAATTTGTTTTAAATGGGCTGTAGTTTTAAAGTTTTCTGTGTGAAGTTAATTTTTTAATGAGCTTTTTTGTCCCTCTTTTTTTTTCCACTTTTTTTGATCGAGGTTCTATACTAGTTTAACAATTTATCTTCAAGTTTATGTTAAAAGTGCTTACTTTCTGGAGACATTCAGGTTACTATTTAACCCCTTTGCAACGGTATGTTGCTGAACTCTGGAGACGGATGTGTCATATGTACATCAGTCCCATATGCCACTAGCAGCAAGTGATGCACTGGTGCATTGCCGCTTGCATCAGTTTTCCAGAGGAGTGTGCACATTCTTTTAGAATTCTTTGTAATCACTAGATGACACTTTGTGTTCATGACATAGCTTATTTACATTGTTGACCTTGTGTCCGTGACGTGGTTTCTAGTTCTGGTGATTTGTTTAGATGAACAAGCAGATGAAATCTAAAAGTTCCATATGATCAAGGTTCAAGAAATATTTTAAATTCAAAGTACAGCATAATTAAAAGGCAAAGAACATACATATCGGATTTCAAGCTCTAAGGTTTATTCATTTCTATTATGCATTTGCCTTCCTGGCATTGTCAGATCCAAAAAAACAAAAGCATGCATCATGAAGCATTATGCCCTCTATAGGCAATTAAAATAGATTTTTAAACAAAATTTCTTACACACTGTTCCCAGCTGAACAGTTCAGAACAATCGAGATTACCAGTGACACATGAACATCTTCGAGAATTATATTCAAGAATCATTATGCATTTCAATACAAATTCAAGTATTTGTAATCAGGAAAATGTCGCACAGACAACAAAAACAAGTAAAAACTTATCATGTTTCAGGATTATCAAGCAAACTTTCATTTATATCAAGGATTATTGTCATAACATTTCTGTTCGAGTATCAGGAATTTTAATCAAGAATTTCAGTAACTCAATATTAAACAAGTAACATATCAATAATCCAACTAAAATACTAGAATTATTACCAGAAACCTTTAATTTTTTTTCAAAATTAAATTTTAAATATAGTAATTTATTTCTACAGTCTTAAAATTTTCTAATATATACATTTAAATATACATATAAACAATGTGCAATATTAAATTTATGTATTTCAGTAAGTAATATTTTATTATAAAATATTTTTAACACTGTAACTTAACTGTAAAGATCTCTTTGTAATGCCTTTTTCAGTCTTTACATAGCTGTGAATTAGTCCATCTCTACTAGTAAAAGTTTTCAGAACCTTTTCCAGTCTCATGTTATGTGGTAAGTGTTCATCATCTATTATCATGATATCATTCACATTCAAGTCCTGTGCTGTATGGTGATTGTTCACATAATTTGCAGATGTTCAGCAAATAATCTTTATAGAAGATTTTCCAAAAGTTACTTAATATTTTTTTCATGATATAGATGCGCTTTTAAAAGAATTTCTTTAGTGCTGCACACTTTATCAGTGTATTTGATAGGAGGCAAAATAGCAAGTTTCTGTCTTAGCTGCAATTGGGCAGGTGACAGAACTTGTGGCTCATTATCTTGGATGTAAGTCAAAGGTCAATCTTTCATCACTACTTCAATTTCAGTCAGTACAGTTTCCATTTCTTTCGGTAGCAGTGATGTTGGACCAAGAATTTTTCTAAATATTGTTTTGATGGATTGCACAAGTCTCTTAAAATGCACCCACCAATCTCTGCTTTTGATCATGTTCTTTCACTGAATACCCATTTGTGACATAATAATTCTTTATATCAGAATGGCTTAATACCTGCCACATATTTCCAAACTCCACATCAGCTGCCTTAAATGCGCGAGCATTATCTGACTATATTAAAAAGCACAACCCTCTTCATGATATAAATCGACAAAAAGCAAGTAGGAAAGCTTTAGTTGTGAGATTTTTTGTTAGTTCAAGATGGATATTTCTAGTCACTGCACAGGTAAGTAATAGGATATAATACTTCCTATCTTCATTTTTAATGAAAAGTATACGTGCATAATCCAGTCCTATAACATCAAAGGGATTTCCTTTTTCAATTCTAGATGAAGGCTAGGTTGTATTCTAGTTGAAGGACTTGTTGCATTGTTCGGGAATTAAAATGTTGACACAAAACACAGTTACCTATAAGCCGTTTCACATTTTATCTGGATCTAATTATCCAGTACTCTTTCACGAAGGAACATGAGAGTATCAGCTACAGCTGTATGAAGGACTCATTTATGTGCATCATGTACCAGAAAATCTGTAAATTGAGTTGTTGAAGGAATATTATAGGATGCTGTTCATGAAAACTTGAAGATGATTTTTGTAGTCTTCCTTCTACTAACAAAACTCCTTCCTCATGTAAAAAAGGATTCAATTCATTAATTTTAGAATTTTTCAAAATCAACTCTCCAGACTTTAAACTATTAATTTCATCAGGAAAATGTTCATATTAACTTCTTTTTCAAATACAGTCCTGCAGCAAAGAATTCTGCTGCAATCAAGGACCCTGTTTTCTTGTCAGTTTTATTTTTCAGATTGTGAATGGATCTAAAGATCCGTATAGTCACTCTAATAGCTGTAATTAATTTACTGTGTTTTACAAGCTTCAAAGGAGGATTAGATTTTTCTGTCTTAATTCAGTATCAGGAACTCTGTTGTTGTAATAAATTTACTAGGCCAAGCACTCATCAATTCAGCTTACCAGTGTGGTCCAGAATGCCATAATTTTGTAGACAACAAATATTTGGCTGAACATCCTCGATATAAAATGCCCACTGGATTCGACTTTCCATTACAGTGTCTCCAGTTACTTGGGCAAGTTGATAATTGTATTTCTGATACTCGATTTTTACAAACATTTTCCGACGTTCAGGAGCATTATAAATCCAATAAACCACTGTCATACTGTCAGTCCACAGATAGATATTTTCTTCATGAATTGAAAATAGTTCTTTTAAATTTTTAGGAAGTCTTGCTGATGTTAATGCTCCTTAACTGCTCTAACCTTGAAATGCAGTTCAGTATCTTTATTTTGATTCAATTTACCGGGGAAATACTCATGAGAAATTTCTAATTTCTTTAACTTTGCAATTTTATTGCACCATTTGGACCACATTGCTTACATTCAGTTGGAACCTCGTCATCAAATTCTGGCCCTACTGACAAAGATTTGCATTATCAATTTTACATGTAATACAAATGGTGGAAAAACATACTCAATAAAAAATAATAGCAGTTACCTTTAATATATTTCTTTTTGTGGGGTTTCTGCAACTATTAATGTTTCACATAAGTTATCCATGTTCAAGAAAATTACATCTCTATGTTATTTTTTTCTTGAAATAAGGAGTTATTTCATTCATTTTCTGACTTTATTCCATCATCATTCCAAAGTTTTTTGAATTCCTCTGACTTTGTATTAAACTGATGCAGAGAAGCATATTGTAAACAACAAGAAAAATTATGGACTATCCTTCTATTAAGAGAAAGTGAATACACTTTGATTATCCGCACTCCACCCCAAAGTCATGAACCCATTGCCGACCAAATTTTTGCAAAGCTAATGTGCAAAAGGTTAAAGGCATTTCAAAATAATGGCCCACTAAGAATTCTATAAAAGTAAAAATTAGAGTTTTAGAATTCTTCTACCAATCAATAAAATAATAAAAAAAAGAAACATTGGTAATAAAACATTTTTTAAGAGATCCTTTAATTCTTTTCTGTTGTTGTTCTTCCTATGTACACAGCAATCTGTTTTCAGCGGGGAAAAAACAGAGAATTGCACAATTTGTCATTGGGCATCTACCAACAAGCCTGTAGGTACTGTAAATAAGATACAGCTGTCTTCAAAGCAATTTCTGGCCTGCATATTTCAAAGCAGTTTCTAGCCTACACTTTGCTTGCAATTTTTCGCTTTGCATTTCCACAAAATTCAGTTGTTTAAGAAGTATAACTTCATAGAATGTGAATTTTTGTATTCTGGATTGGTAGGCAAAACCATATTTCTGCGAAAAGCAGTGTTTCCTTTTTCTTCAACTAAAATGCTGCTCAGTCCCATTACTGTCTGTTATGAGAAAAACAAGTATACTCAGCACAAAAGGAAGCAGTAATTAAAAAAAAATTATGATCGAATAAAAAAAGGGCAGATCCACATGCACACTGCGCAAAAAAAGGGGGGAACAGTTCTATATCTGTAAAATTTGGTGTGAAATTTACAGAGAAATTCAGAAATTTATCTTGGCATAATTTTTCAGTTTTTGCCAAGAATAATTTACTTAGCTAACTGCTTAATTTATAGCAACCTATTTTCCTTTTCTTTTTTTTTTCATTGCAGATGACCGGAAGAAAAATTATCGTTCATACTTTCAAATAATTTTAACAAAGTGCGTAAACCACATTTGAGTAAAACCACTTATAATAAATATGCCAAATCTCAAAGCGCTCAAATGTATAAATTCACGTGTATCTTATGAAATTTTGAATAAAAAACTCTAATTTTTTGTAGGTATCCTTAGAAATACATCTACTTTAAGACGATGGTAAAAATTTTATAGATTATAATTCGAAATTATTTTTGAAAAATTTATGAAAATTATTTTAAAATATAAATTTTAAAAATAAATCATAAAAAATGGGCTAATTTTATTTGGAAGGAACCTTAATTTCGAAATGTGAAAGAAGGACTCGGGTAAGTTTCATAAAAAAAGAGATATTAATAAATATATATGTCATATTTTTGGAACATAGTCAGGATGGCAGAGTGGTAAGGTGAGAGGAGAGAGTTGATACCAAACTCCAATTAAAACCTTTATTTGCAGATACACTAGAATAATTCCTTGTAGACAATATACTCTTTAATCACAGCAATTACAATAATTTCTTATCTGCTGCATAAAAAGATGCAACGTCATTTCAGGCAGGAAAGCATAAGTGATGCAGATATGCTTTCAGCAAAAGTCAGGAAAAAAGGGGCGTAGTTCCTCACGAAGCAGAATTTATACTGTGTAGATGCAAATACAAATCTAAAGCCATGAGTGGTCAAACAATATTACGTAATTTCAAATGATCTCGAATTTGGGAGAACAGATGAGTTTAGGGGAGAATACCAAATTTAGCATGTAAATTTTGAGATCGCTAATTAGTTTTTAAAACAGCTATCATATTTTGTTGTATCTTACATATATCAAATTCAATTAACATTGAGGAGCTAAAATTTTGAGAGCTAATATTTTAAAAACTACTCGTGCGACTTCTACAAAATTTGCTAGTTTGGTATAATTTGAGTCGTAGAATCAAAATATGGAAAAAAAAAAAAATTGGTGTGCCATTTCAAAAAAGTTCAATTTTGTGTCAAAATACCTATATTAAAAAACTCTCTATATAAATCTAATATATGTTGTAAGTCGTGCTTTCGAGACATGAAAAACACAACTTGAATTTTGTCAATTGGCCCAGCAGAATGGGAGATATAGAACTGTCCCCCCTCCCTCGTTTTTTTCACAGTGTACTTATGAACAGATGTGGACTATGTGCATATTTAGGTTATCGCATGAATACTTTTTGGCAACATACTGCATTGCCTTATACCTTTCTATAACTTTTAGATGGGGTTATAGATAATTCAAAAATACTGGAAAAAGGCTTAAGTCTTTTATAAGTATATATGGCATTTTTTACTTACGTAAAACATTTTTACCATTCATTTGATTATATTTTCAGTTCAGTGGGCTGTTGGAAATATGTGCTAAAAGGATTAATATAAACTGTAATAAAACTGCATCTGATTAGGAAGAAGATAAAAGTACCTCATTTCCAAATAATACCAAAAATCTTACAATTTAACAAATAAATTTCTATTTTTTTGTATTTCATCATTTGTGTAATTAAAGACTCAAGCATATTGCTTTGTAAATAATACTTTATTGTTAAAAATAACATTTAAGTGGCTTTAGTCATTAATTTGCAAGCAATTATTTTAAGCAGCGATATTCAAATTAGGGTCACAATCCCATTTGGAGTCAAGGGAATTTATAGTAAGGTTGCAAGGTGAATAAAAATCCTAAAAAATATGAATTGGTGGTATGTAACTACCATTCAACATTCTAAGTGGGTTTGTGTGTGTGTTTTTTTATATGTATACCACTGATTTTAAAGTTATAGAAAATTTTGAAAAAAATGTTACTGTTTTTAGACTTTTATGTCATCTTTTTAACCAGACAGTGTTTCTTAAAGTGTTATATTGATGTTATGTTGTATTGACTATAGATTTTGGGAAAGATCTGTTGGAACTTAGTTAATCATGTATATGTATTTAGTGTCCTCTTGTTATTATTATTAAAGGAATGAGCGTAAGCTGGTTGATGTCAAAGAAAAAATTAAGTATGCAGAAACAAGTAATGAGCTGAACATGGATGAGTTAAAACAAGAACTTAATAAATTAGAAGAGGAGGCAAAAAGGCTACAAAAGCAAAGGGAAGAACTGCAGAAAAAAGAGAAAGTATGAGACCTTTTATAGAAAAGTTAAAAAACCATGACTAAGCTAAATTTATAGAGTATTTAATTGGGTGCTTCATTATTAAAGTGGCCACTGCATATGTCTGGATAAGTATTAAAAAACACCATTTGAACCTTATTTGTGGAGATCATATTTTGGGAATTGTTTCTATAAAAGAAATATTTTGTCTCATCTTACATACTACCATCACATAAATTCCCCTAAATATGAACCTAAACGTTGGCGAATTCCTGTTTGTCTCTTGATTCTCCATTTGGCCTTGGCTTTCCTACACATAATTTCATTTTGTGGCCATTTTTACACTTTTGCTCTGTATACGAAATTCTATGCTTTTGTAAGAAAATCTCCGCTTCTTCAGTTGATAGCAAATTAAATATGGTCAACATTTTAGAGGGAAAATTTTAAAAATGAATATGAAAGAACGAATGATATCAGAGACCCTAGTTCTTATTTTCAAATTTACAGAAAGTTAAAAATTGCCATGATAGAAAGTAATTAATGATAGAATGATATCATACAGTCAGACGAGATAGGGATGATAAAAAATGAGACACATTATAACTCTTACAAAAAAAAAAAAGAGAGAGAGAGAGACTGTTTCTGTTTTAATTGATTATAAGTTAAAATGCTAAACAATTTAAAAAGGGAAAAAAAGAATTAGTGAATCAATGATATCATGTGGACAACAGTGCAATCAAAACAGCCTGAGAACCAAATTTATTACAGGTTAAAAATTTGGAGATTATATTTAGCAAGCTTAGCGACTGATTTTCTGATTTTGGCGATTGACTAAGGTGGCCACTTTAATGAAGTACCTTTAATTGTTAGTGGGCTTTTTACTATTATTATTTTTCATAGGCTTAAGCTATGTGTATTGTTTCAAATATAATTTTTTTTTCTCTAAAAATTCCCACTTGAAGACTGCTCATCTTAGATATGCAGTCTAACATTTAAAATATTTGGTGGATTTAAAGGTATGGTATTTAGACTATTTAATCAATTTTGTGACAGTCACCTTCATCATATGCTGTTGATATATAAACAGTGTCTTGTTTGCAAGTACTCTCCTAATTTTTCCTTCTGAAACACTTTGAAAAATCGTAAGATCCTCTAATCCTGAGACTGTTTAGGCCAGTATAGCATATAAAATAAATTTACATTTTGGCCCAGTAGAGCATCATGTCATATAGTATGTCTGGTAATCATTGTTTTTATTTGCTGTTGCTAAGTGGTACTAAGACCTTGATCATATTTGTGTGCTTTTAAAAATTATAAATATTAACAATGTATCTTAATGTGTGTTGTCCTTATTAAATGTAACTTTAATCAACCTTCATATTCAGACATGTTATATGTTGTACTAATATATAGTTAAACATTCCAAGTTTATATATTTTCTTATTTGGAAAGCATTAATCAAGTTACTTTAATTATATAATAGATACCTTTAAATGTTTATTTCTTTTAAACTGCCAATGTTACCAGCTAAAAAGTGAAATCATATACTTACTGGTCATATGAAATATTCAAAATCATATGGATATTTTTTTTTAATTTATAGCAGAGCACTACAGAAGAAGCATTGTTCATGGCAAAATATTGATTTTTATCCTAAGGGTTAATTTAATTTTGCATGTCATTTTTGACAACAAAGAAGGCAGTTTTGATAACAGTTTATTAAATATAGATATATTTTAGAAAAAGTTTTGCATATATTATGTCCAAAGAACACAAATTCAATTAAAGCCATGATTTATTGTACGAAAAAAAAATTTTAGTTGGTATTCTAATTAACATTTTAAATCAGTAATCTAGTCCTCTATTGCAAAAAAAACTATTTAAAATCTGTAAAGAAAAATTTTGAATCGCAAATATACCAGATTTAAAAGTAAAAATTTTAAGTACTGAAAAAGTAGTGAATGTTATTTGACTTTTCAAGGGGAACAAACCAATCAACTGCTTTACAAAAGCACAATTAAATGAGAATGTTTTGTCTTTTTTCCAAGTAAGGACTAAATTATTATTTTGCTAGAGCCAGAATTCATGTTACTTGTTAAGAACACAACCAAATAAGATCCTTACTTAAGAAAAAGTATTTCCCAACACTTTCATATTTAAACTCAAAATCAGAAGTAAAAACAAAAATTATATACATTTTTTAATATTAAAATTCAAAGTCAATGGAAGATTAAAATTTACATAATCTTTTAAAGTTTAATAAAAAGTAGTTATTTGTATATTTTAATAACCATGTCAGGAATGAAATTAAAATAAGCTTACTTATCTACAAAATTATTTTATTATATGTATTTAAATGTGCTGATTTGTTTCATATGTATTGTTTTTATTAATACTTTTTGTGATTATTAATCAATAGAAATATTTATTTACAGTTAATGCCTTGGAATGTGGACACTATAAGTCATGAAGGATTTACAAAAACAGTAAGCACCTTTTGTTTAAGTAGGGTTTCTTTCTGTTAAAAAGAAAATGTAATCTAATTGTTAGTGTTTTTCAGCACATAAATTGATGATTAAAGTTCAGAAAATATTCCCCAAAAGTCCACTTATGTGTTGGATGTAAAATTAGTTTCTATAAGTATGCCTGAGAAGTTAGATTGTAATACGTATAACTTTGTGCTAGACAATAACTTTTAAATTTTGATAGCCCATGAAAGATTTATCGAAAGCACGATTAAAATTTGTAAAAATGAATGTACACTCATTGCTAAAAAAATTTGCAGAAGAAAAAGAAATAATTGGGGGATCATAACGAAACTTGGTATGAAGGTATATGTCGGGTAGATATGCAAATCATTAGAAATGCAGTGTGATTGTGCATTGCATTATACCACTAGAGGGCATTGAGAACTTTGTTCTTCTTGGAGTATAAAACAGGTAAGCAGAGCTTGTTAGAGCATGTTGAATCTGTCAGAGTTCAAGAGGGGAGGAATCATCAGAATGATAGAAGCTGGGTGGTCAGCTCGGCGAGTAGCTCGTCAGGTATGCCGTTCTGATTTTACTGTGAGGAGGTGTTGGAACCAGTGCACAGAAGAGATGTCATTTGCACAGTGACCAGGCTGAAGATGCCCTCGACAGATCAGCTGTCGAGAAGACCTTCTCACCATGTGACATACACATGTAGACTGCCTCATTGGCTGCTATCCAGACACAGGCAGCAACTTCATTACAGGCCTCTGTGTCTTCTCGAACCATCGCAAGACATCTGGTATTGTGGCGCCCATTACGTGTGCTGCCAATGACACGCACCCACCGTTTGGAGTGGTGTCGTGTATAAGAGGATTGGACTTTAACAGAATGGAACCAGGTCCTCTTCAGCGACGAATCTAGATTCAATTTGACCAGTGATAACAATCGTGTTCGTGTGTAGAGGCCCCGGGGTGAACGCCTGAAATCTTGCCGTTACTTTACAGCGACATACAGTTCCCACAGTTGGTGTGATAATATGGGGTGCCATTGCTTACAATATGATCACCTCTAATATGGATCCATGGCACAATGACAGGCCAGTGGTACGTCCATGACATCCTTCAGCCACAAGTGTTGCCACTATCAGGGCTCCCAGAAGCCTGTTTTCAACAAGACAATGCTCGAACACATACAACAAGGATCTCACAAGACTGCCACTGCCACATTAACACCCTTACCTGGCCCGCTTAATCCCCAGATTTGTCACCAGTGAGATAATTTGCGACGGCAAGTTGGACAGCCTATGAGATTGGCCGAACTAGAGGCGCATTTCCTATGGAACTTGTATGCCTCAATGCCTGCTCGTATCGCATTGTGCAGTCGTGCTAGAGGTGGTCCAACAAAATACTAAAACTTCCTTTCGTGTGTACTTTTTTCTGTAATAAATGATCTTTTTTCTTTGATTTTCTAATTACTTACTTATATCAAAGTAGTACTTACATATGCAAAATTTTGTTTCATTCTGACAACTCTTTCTTGGTGTGCAAATTTTTATGGCAGTGAGTGTATTTTGTAAAGTTTTAATAGTATTCATATCTCGGGGGAGATAGAGAATTTTGTGAGCTATAGATCATGCATTGCTGAGTTTTGGTTATATTTTCCTCTAATTTTTACGTTATGTCTGGATTAATGGCATATAAATAAATAAAGCATTTTCATATCTTAAGAATTATTTAATGAGGATATGTTGAGTATAAAACTGTTACATGTAAGGAATATATAATCAATATATGGAAAAAATGTAGAGGAGAATAACATTTTTTAAGTAAGCAAAAAACTTTGAAAGTAATTTCATTGTTGGAAACATAATTTTTCTGTCTTCCTTTTTTCTTTGAAATAGTTTTTATGCTCTTAAACAGCTGGAAAAAAAAGTAAATATACTGGTCCCAAAATCCCTATAGTACTTATCAGTTATGGGAACTGTGAAGCCAACACGACTATATGTAGACACCATGCTAAATTCTGGCTTATAGCGATTGCTGATGTTATAAATATATGGTGCTGTTTTCAAATATTGTATGTATACTGATTGTTGATATTATAAATAGTGATAAATTTAATGAAATTTTGTTGGTAGTTACTGAGCTATGGCCACAACAAATTTGTGTAATACAGTATAGTTTTGTTAAGTATAGTTGTTCAAACTCCATTGTAATTCACATTTCTCTATCATTGTGTTTATAATTTAGGTTAAAATAACATGACGAACAAATACTAAGCTTACAAGTATTAAAAATTAGTACAGTTTCTTTTTACTTCCATCAATCAATGTGTCTAATAATTCTAACTTGGATTCCCAGTTAGATGATATGTGCGAATTACATGCTGAAGCATTGTCTTTAAGTGATCATGCAGAGTTTTTAAAAATAATTTTAACAGAAAGCGAAGCCCTTCAGCTAGAGTTACTTTGAATTTTACATTTTGTTGCTGCCATCCTAAATTTAATGGAAAAGCTCAATGTTTTGTTTCAGGGAAAGCGTAATGGTTATTTGCACTTTACCCTCTCTTTCTCGTCGCCTTTTTATTAGAGACAAAATAAATAAAATTGTCTGCGACGCTCACTCTGATGCCAGTTTCATTTCAGCAACAAAGAAGAAATATGTCAGATGCTTATTTTGATGCTTTTTACAGCCAACAGCACTCCAGTTCCAGTTTATGGACATAAAACTATTTCTCGACCGAGGAGTTCATTGCAATTTTGTTTTTTATGTGTGTAAAGTGTCAACTAATATTATTGCATCTGATTTTCTATATTATTTTGATTTATACCAGATTTAAAGAATAGAAAACTTGTAGATTTAAAAACTAACTGCATTGTCATTAACACAGTATTCTCACCATAAATTAGTATTCCGTCAAAACAATTACTATAAATAGTGTATATGATAAATTACTGTTTAACTGTTCTTCACTGTCAAAGCTTCCTGATCTTATGAAAGAATGATCTGCACTTCATTGAAACAGCAGATCTTCCTTATCATATAGACTGAGGTGAATAGCTCCATGTAGATAAAAAATTGCTGAAAATCCAAAAATGATCAGTTTAGTTCACATGTGACTCTCCAAAAGTAATAACTCCTTTGCTCTATGTATGATATCAAAGAAAGGTACAAACAAATGGAAACCTGTAGTAGACGGAGGTTAAATGCTGTGACAATAAGGGATTCTTAACATTTGTGAATTTTCAGCTGAATTGTATGATGCAAAAGCGTTTCCTAATATAGAGTTAATGAAAGCTTATCTTCGAATTAATCCTTCTGGCATTCACGAAATGGCTATTGTCACTTTTTTTGGACATTTTAAGAGTACAAAAATATAGTTTGGACTATGCAACATCCTTTCCAATGGCTCAAAGCTGAAAACTAATTCATGATTTGCCAGGAGTATTTGCTTTTATTGATGATATATTAACTGTGTCAAAGGATGTAAATAAGCGTTTGGCACACTTGAAAGCTCTTTTTGAAAGATTAAGTAATTATGGATTAACAATTAATGTATCTAAATGCATCTTTGTTGTAGCATCCTTAGAGGTTTTAGATTTTTCACTTATCTGAACAGGGTTTAAAGCCTTTACCCCATACAGTGGAAGCCATTCAAAATTTCCCCAAACCAAATTATTTGACGACGTTAAGAAAATTCTCAGCACTTTTATAGATGTTTTGTTCCAAGATCTTCACATATTTTAGGCCCCTAAAAAAGGTTATTGAAAGGTTGCATTAATAGAAAGAAACCTTGATAGCCAAGTAAAATAAGGAACACCCTCACGAATGGGACAGTGAAGCTAAGAAAGCATTCATCGGTGCAAAAAAGCCAATTGCTGGTACTTTAAAACTCTACACTGATGCATCTAGCTCATTAATGCAAATGTATAATTCATATTGGGAACCTACTGTGCTTCTGTTTGTTGAACTCAGTAAAAGCCAAAGGACATGGTTACCATGTGATTGAGAACTAATGGCTATATATTTTTCAATCAAGAAATTTTGGCACCTGCTCAAAAGTATGTCCTTTACAATTTACATGGACCAAAAGCCTTCTAAAGCTGAAAAATATTCTGAGTGGCAACTTTGTCATCTTGATTTTATTAACCACTTTTCCACTGAGGCAAGACACACTGAGACAGGTCATGACAACATCATTGCTGATGCTTTGTCCAGGGCAGAAATAGATGCAATTTCTTGTAAACAACATATTGATTATTAAGAATTATCTGAAGCACAACTTAAGGACTCTGAAATTCAAAATTCTGTATTTCAGTCGGCACTAGTTTTTAAACTAGTAAAACATTATTTTCCTTTAGATGGTACTCTTTACTGCTATATGGACACAGGTATCATCTGTTCATTCCTAAATCATTTCGCTGTAAAAATTTTTCACCAACCTTACTTTCTCATGCCAGCATTGCAGCCTCACAAAAGTAATCAATAAGTGATATTTTTAACCTGATATGAAAAAATTTGTTACAACTGCCATTTAAGTTTGCTTATAATGCCAATATTCTAAATTCATAGACATTCAAAATCACATTCAGTACTTTTTTCCTGTCTGATGTAAGGTGTTCATGTGAGTATTGTATAAATACATATAAAAATAAGATTGCTTAACTTGTTTATTTAATGGCTGAATTATCAGTTCACTCACACAGGAAGTTAAAAATAACTGATCTATGGTTTATCATTTGAGAATATGTGTAAGTTTCTCTTTTCTACTTGTTGCGTTTGGTGACAAGAGTAGTGGTGAATAGAACTTTGTTCTTGTGACAGCCATGTGGAATGGCTCGCTATGTTGTAGTACCTCCTGCATAATTAGAATTAGTGTAATTAAAGAAAGCTAAAATACAATCCATTTGTCATGTGTTTATTTCTGTGTACTAGCTGCGTGAAACCATGTTAAGTATGCACTACAAGATTTGTGCGTATTCATATTGATTTTAAAGGTGTTTTCTGCTTTCGTTCTGCATATCTTCATGGTGTAACGGTAACACACTAGGGCATATTTGAGAGGTCCAGGTTCATGTCTTGGCAAGGGCATTGTACTTTTTTCAGGATGCCTGCTTCAAAAATAGCTAATGTCTCTACAGTGGTGCCCATACTAAAAGATGGTGGATGAGAATTCTTCACCAACAAGATTTGATGATAGGGTCCCCTAATCTCCATTCGCCCTTTAAAAGGGGGCATTGTGTAAGATATTTTCTCCTTCCATTCTGCATGCCGTCGTGGTGTAACGATAGCAAACTCAGGTGCATTCAAGAGGTCCAGGTTCGAGTCCCAGCAAGGGCATCGCACATTTTTCAAGATTCCTGCTTCAAAAATACCTAATGTCTCTACAATGGCATCCGAACTAAAAGGTGGTGGATGAGGATTCGTCACTACCAGGGTTTCAGGATTGGGTCCCGTAATCCCCAGTTGCTCTTTAAAAGAGGGAGGTATTTTCTCCTTACTTTGTGCATGTCTTCATGGTGTAACTGTAGCACACTTGGTGTGTATTCAAGAGGTCCAGGTTTTAGTCCTGGTGACGCCATTGCTCATTTTACATGTCTGCTGCTTCCAAATAACCTAATGACTCTACAATTTCATAGGTTCTTTTTTACCTTTTGAAAATTGTAGTTATTGCATGGCAATTATTAACTGCTGCACCAGATGGCCTCTACTCAAACTATTTGTAGAGCATTAGTAGATATAGATAGCTAGATTTGGCTACCCGCATATCAATTACAACTTATCAAGGTTGAAATTTTGAATCTCACTCATTTGATAAAAGTTTTGGGCATGGCCACACACCGTATTTGAACTGCTACTAACCATTCTCAGTCCAATGGGTGGATTGAAAAATTTCATAGGGAGCTTAAAAGTGCAATAATGGCTCATAACAATCCAAAACAGACTGAAATTCTATCATTGGTTTTGTTGAATATAAACTGCCATTAAAAATGATATGAAAGCTATGTGTGCCCAACTTTTTAATGGTACCATGCTTAAATTACCCTGAAATATGCTACACATTACCTTCTACTGAATTATCTTTTTCACAACTTCAATCAGTCAAGCCTTCACTCAAACCATTTCCAACCTTGTAAACATGTTGAGCCATCAGTTTTTGTACATCAGCCCTCCAAACTCGTTCTCATGTATTTCTAAGGATCGATTCTG
Source organism: Stegodyphus mimosarum (assembly GCA_000611955.2). Classification (NCBI taxonomy): domain Eukaryota; kingdom Metazoa; phylum Arthropoda; class Arachnida; order Araneae; family Eresidae; genus Stegodyphus; species Stegodyphus mimosarum. The sequence continues at coordinate 280,494 of KK118950.1, forward strand.
TTAAACCTCTTCTAATTTCAACTTACGTTGGATTTCATGCTGTTACTAAATGAACAGACAAAATTTTTATTATTGAGGTAAATAAAAATTCATTCCATTTCATTCGCTCACTCAAAACCAGCGTATATATTGCTGGAAATATAGTCTGGTCATCATAAATTAAAGAAAAATCATAAAAATAGTGATAACTCTCTCAAAAATAAGCCAAACGTGTAAAATTTGAATATGTTGCCAAGTAAGTGTGGCTGAGTAAAACTGCAATATGCAAATTAGTGGCACTGCACTCAGAATACGTCATCTACGAGCAGAATAAAAGTCCATGGAACCTTTTGCACTGGGCACGACAGCGTGTCCACTGGAAGCTTGATGAATGGAGGGCTGTTTTCTTTACGGATGAGTCCAGGTTTAGTCTAGAAAGCGATAGTAGGCGTTATTTGATATGGAGAGAACCTGGAACCCGTTATCATCCATCAAATATCCGTGAAAGAGATGCATATGGAAGAGGCAGTGTCTGTGTTTGGTGTGGTATCTCTTTGGCTAGACATACAAACCTCCATGTCTTTCCAAGGGGAACTGTGAATGCTCAAGTTTATAGAGATTGCATCCTTGATCCTTATGTGTGCCCATATGCCGAGGCAATAGGTGATCTTTACCTGTTACAGGACAACAACGCAAGACCACACAGAGCTCGCATCGTAGATGATTATCTTCAACAGGAAACAATTATGCCCATGGAGTGGCCAGCTCGATCCCCGGACTTGAATCCTATCGAGCAAGTTTGGGATGCTTTAGGGAGACATGTAGCTGCTCTCAATCTGCCCCCTCAGACCTTTGCCACGCTTGCAACTGCTTTGCAAGAGGAATGGCTTTCGCTTCCTATGGAACTGATAGACCACATAATTGAAAGCGTCACACATCGCTGTATGTACTGTATTGCTTATAGATTAAATCATATTCCATATTGAAGGTACTTTTCCTATAGCAAACTGGCACCTTCGATTTGTTCATTTTATACATGTGCTAATTTCTATACTACCATAATTGTCTGGTAATTTCTTTTTATATTACTTGATACCTTACTATGTGTTGTATATTGTGGGTAAGTTTCATAAAATTCTACATGTAACTTTTTCAGTAAACATGATTTTTGTGATTTTTCCTTAATTAATGATAACCAGTGTAAATACACCTTTAATTCCTCAGATTCTGCTATTAAAAAGTCTACAAAGACTCAAATACTATTCCAAATCAAACAATTACCTACAGTGGATGCCATGTTTATTTTCTAAAAAGATTTATCATGGTAACATTGTAATGGTCATTGTTTATTATCATTGTAATATAATTGAAAAAATTACCTGTTGTTATATACATACTTAATTTTTTTGTATATGTTTCCGAATTGTCTAAAATTCTGGTTTTACTAACATTTATTTTTTTTATTTTATTGTAACTTGCATTTGCATTGTTATGTATTTCAACTAGTATGTCATGTTATATTATTCCTTGCATATCAATTTGTATATCTTGTGTTTTATATGTACATTTCAGTAAGTGTATCTTTTATTTTTAATTTCTTGTAATCAGTTCCTTTTTGTTTTGTTTCTATGTTACTCGGGGATATTCTGTCATTATCTTATGTTCAGCCGCATCTGCTGCCGGCTGACGTGACATTGTTTCGCAACATGGCACCAGCTGACTCTCATTGTTTTTACCATCTGCTGTGTGAAGTTGGAATACCGTGTAATATGTTTGTTTTAAGGGACAAACAATCATAGCTTCTAATAATTAACAGCAAATCACACAAAACCCTTGCAGCCTAATGAATTGGAAATGCAGTACTTTTTTTTTAACAGTATTAACTGTAATTTCTTCTCATGCTTTTATTATAAAATCCCACAAAATATCAAATAGAAGAGATCATATATTTCTTTTTGGATTAAGGGTTTGATACCTTCTGATTATCTGCACCTTCGATTTCAGCATTGAGTAGAACTTCCTAATTTATTGTATTTTCAAGGTGCATGCATGTGCCATCCGTGTGTTTGAGCACACATGGATTTAAATGCCTTATATTTAACCATTATTTCACTGAGCATTGTCTACTGGCTGTAAAAATGTAATTATTGTCCATATAGATTTTTTATCCTCATATCAGTTCTTCTTTCTAATAAAATGCTTCTTTTTATTTATGAACAAAAGAGCATCTGTGAGCTTCAAAGGTCTGAGTAATTGGTTACTTTTTATGGCATTATGGATAATTAGTTTGGTTTGGATTATGTAATTATGGCAAAGTCTTGATGGCTATCTGCCTAAGGAAATAGGTAAGAGCTCTTTAAGGGAAACTGGCTTGTATACAGGTTACACATTGGGAAAACCATAAAAACGCCCATGCAGCAACCTGTTCACAGGATTCGAACTTTGGACCGAACTACCAATGTTCAGTGACTTTACCACTCAGCTGCTGGTGGGCCTGAGAAAGTACTATTTTTTTAAACCTCTGTTATCTATTTATTTCATTCTGCATAAATTTTAGCTTTCAACAACTTGTGTATATGTATATTCCAAGGTTGAATCAGAGAATTTGTTTTTCTCGAGAAATGATTAAATTGATGTTGGATCTTACTGTGTCAAAGCTCTTGATCTGTTTCGTCCATTACATGAGAAAGGGACTTATCCTAGAGCAACAAACTTTGTTTTTGCCAAATGACACACAAATGATAATTTTATGTATTGTTAATCCTATTTTTATACCATATTTCATCTATCCCTCCTTGAGGATGAGTGTTAATAAATATTTGGTAATGATATTGCATGCAATATGTTTTGTTATTTTTCAGATATAATTAAAATTGATTATTGACTAAACTAAAATTGATTGTTGTCTTAATCATTTCTTTTCCCCTCCATTTATCAGACATTTGAATATGAGCTACTGAATTTTTTTATTTTATGAAGCTGTTTTTATTTAATTATGCATGTATTGAAGCTAAAGATTCTACAGCATGCAAGAGTACCACACCACAAATACTGACATGTTATCTCACAGAAGCATGATAGTGATTCATTTGAAAGTAATGGTTATTTTTTGGCCATGCTGTGTGACATTTGTTATGTATATGGCTGATTTTTCCTTAATTTATGATAACCAGTGTAAATACACCTTTAATTCCTCAGATTCTGCATTAAAAAGTCTACAAAGACTCAAACACTATTCCACATCAAACAATTACCCACAGTACATGCCATGTATATTTTCTAAAAAGATTTATCATGGTAACATTGTAATGGCCATCATTTATTATCATTGTAATATAATTGAAAAGTTTTTCTTGTTTATCTGTTGTTATATACATACTTAATTTTTTTGTATGTATTTGCGAATTGTCTAAAATTCTGGTTTTACTAACATTTATTGTTTTTATTTTATTGTAACTTGCATCCAACTCGTAAAAAATTAACCTTTTTAAGGGCCATGCATACTTTTGTTTTGTAAAATTGGTAAGAATTTAAATTTACTGGAATTAAATATTAATAGGTTATTAATTAATCAAATAGTTTTCATTTATGCATTGTTAATTATTTGTATTTATTTTCATTATTAAAAATAGCATTGTAATCCTGCTATCTAAGAATAGCTAACTAATTAAAAGCGGTAAATTACATAGTACATCATAATCATACTACAATAAATCCATATTTATAACCAGGTTTTTTTTCCCTAGTAGGATTCAGCACTCTGCATTTATTGTGGGTTTCCAGGCACATTAAATGTCATTGGGATTTTGTCCTGATATTTTCCTGATATTTATAATTTTCTTAAATTCATTTCTCTATTTTTGAGATTTTTAGGTAATTTCTGTAATAATATTATTTTCTTTAAAACAAACCTATTGTTTCCGAAAACTATCTACATTAACTGACATTATCCGTAAAAATTTTCACATTTGGATTAGATTTAATCTATTGAATAACATAAATACCAGTTTGTCAGTTTTCCAGATTTCATTTTTCTACTTGATCTTTTAATTTTTACCACTGCATCTTTAAATCTTGCCTATTTATACCAATAGCATTTTCTTGTTCCTAAGTTGCATTTTGATTTCAGCATGCTTTTTAATATATCCTTTATTTTCTTCCATTCTTGGATAATTTTTTAATGTATCCAAACATATGATACTTTTAACAAAGATCTTAGGGTTGACTTAAACACCACAAAATGCAACATGTATAACTGTTGAAAATTATGGTTTTGTTAAAGAGTATTTTTAAAGCAGTTTTGAAACATGAGAGGAGTCCTGCTTCTTCTGTTCTCCTTAAATATTTGCAAATTTAAGAGACTTGCAGTTTTATAATTGTAGCATTAAGATTTATAATAAAGAAATTTGTTAAACCTTTCCAAGTTATTCATTCAAAGAGACAAAAATTTTTAAAATCTTTTTTCTGAAATTTTACATTTTAGGGAAATTTCGTTATATTTAATATCATCTGAACTGATGACATTTTTTGTTTCATAACTTGAAAATTAAGAAAACGTTTGTGGTTTAAAAAGTGAATAAATATATCGTATTTTCATTCTCATAATTGCTAATATTTTCCATTTTATCAATTTTAGGTCATAAATAAGGCACCACCACCCAATAAGGAAGAATTAACAGAAGAGCAAAAAGCTGAAAAGCAAGTACGTGAAACCTTATATAAGTCTTATATTTTAATAGAACTTTTCTTTTTAGAATGTTTGGTCTCCAATATGGAAGCTAATGTTACATAGTTTGTTTGATTACATTTTCAGCACTAAAGACAAGTATAAATTGTACTGTTATGGATAATAATTTTATTTTCATATACTTCTTTTGTACAATTTTCATGAAACTTAACAGAAAG
>KK118950.1:286600-323216 GCA_000611955.2 Stegodyphus mimosarum
TCGATAGAGGCCAAAAATTGTTCTTTCTGAGCCTCTGAAACGCCCATATGTATGAATTTTTATTGCAATTACTTTTCTCTTGTGCATATTTGTGCAGTTTCACCCACTGTGTACAGTGTAGTCTCATTATAGGATTGCAGCTGTGACCATCAGTAGTTAAACATTGATACTAAAGAAAGAAGAGGGAATTTGCATTCAAATAAGAGAGCTATTTTTAGTCACTTCAAAAGAATGCTTGGCATGCCATTTAACAACTCCTGTCCAACTTCATCAATGAGCAATAATGTGATTGGGGAAAGCATCCGATAGAAAATGGATGCAGGTGTTCAGGCAACCTGCAGACATCTGAATGCATGGGCGACTTCAATGTGAAAGCGTTAAATCTTCATCTTCCTTTTATGTTTGCTTTTCTAGAAGGTATAAGTGGGAGGAAATTCAAAATTTCATTAACATAACTGCTGGTAGTGGAATGTATTGTGAATACAGAAAAACTAAAAGGCCATAGAAAAATATATAGAAAATTGCAGGAGAATGTGAATCTCAGGAAGTTAACAGCAAAGCTATACTATAGTGGGAAAAAAAGATAAGTGCATGTTAATGTACTAGTTAGTGATTGTCTGCCTTCTCAGGTTAGGTCATTATGCTCAAGAGATTGGGGTTCTTAATGTGGAACCCTGGTAGGAAGTAGAACTTTTTTTCTTCAAAGAAGTTGAGGTGGATATTGATCTGTAGTGTATGTTATTTAGATTAAGTTGTTATATAAATCTGATTGATATATCTGGAAAAAATATTGGTAAGATTCATTATTGAAAAAGAAATTAATGTAGTAGACTTAGGAAATAATTGTGACATTTTTCTGATGCACACTTTTATGATTTGCACATCTAGCTGGGAAAGGGAAAATCATAGTTTGATTCCTGGGAAATACACAGTTGCTTTTGCATGTTTCCTATTTTGGAAGGCCACCTCTAATTAATTTAAAGTCACTGAAGAGCTAGATTCTTCATTGTTTTCAATATACAGATTTCATGTTCTGCTGAAATAAATATCTGCATAACTTTTTTTCAGAAGAAAAAGTGGAGATCTGTATCACGTTTTATTAATTTCTTTATTAAACATTTTGGTGCTTATTAATTATCTGCTTTCAGCATTAAAAAATTGTAAATTCATTGGCAACTTTGGAGAGCTATTGTGAACATATTAGTGGCTAATTTTGCCCAAAAATAAGAGTCATTTTCAAAATGGTGGCACAATAAGAATTGCACAAAGAGATATCAGTATAATTTAAAAAGAGTAAAACATGAATAGTATAGCATTTACCTTTTCCGAGATTCCAAAACATTTATTTATTTATTATTTTTATTATTTTTGTGCTTGTTGTTCATGTGCTCAATAATTAATTTTTGCTAAAAAAAAAGATCAGACAATTGCATAACTTTCGTACTGTGCACCAGCCAGCAATAAATAAAGCAACTAGTTCTTTTAAATAAAATATGGCTCTCCAAACTAGTTTCCAGCATACATTCTAACTTCTTGCTTGTAATTTTTCACATTGAATTTCCATAAAATTTGGTATTTTAAGAAGTACAACATGTTTGAATACAAATTTTTACATTCTGTACTGTCCGTCAAAGTGACATATTTCTGTAAAAATACATTTTCTTCTTCGTGAGCCAGGAAATTCGACACTACCATTATCTTTCATTACCTCCCTGCCCCCTCCCAAAAAAATTGCATAAAAAGAAATACTAATCAGAAAAATTGCAGTTGAATTTCAAAAGTGCAAATAACAGACATGTGCAGTGCACATATCTGGGTTGGCGCATAAATACATTTTAGCAACATCATGGGTTGCCACGTAATTAATTTGATGCCATACTTTTAACATAACTTTTCAGCGAAGGTGCCAATCAGAAAGTATTAACATTTCAATGATACATTAAGTCAGTGAAATTCATTACTTAGCCTCTAATTAATTTAAAGTCACCGAAGAGCTCCATTCTTCATTGTTTTCAGTATACAGATTTCATGTTCTGCTGTAATAAAAAGTATCCCGACAATTCTTTTCTTTATTAAATAATTCTACAGGTCACCATATTTTGATAACTTATAAAAGAAACAGTTCAACAAATTTGTTCATACCATTCAACTTTGACATTTTGAACAATTTATTTTAAATATGAAGTTTTATCTTTAATAGTGGGATTGACTAATTTTTAAAACTAGTAATCATATTTTAACTGCTTAGTTAAATTATTTCAGGTGTTAACCCAAAATTTGCATAACACGTTCATATTGAAATTTTGCTTTAATCTTACAATTTTTTGTTTTTAATTTTTTTTAAAACGTTTAATGGCACATGAGGACTTTTTTTTTTTTTTAAATCAGTACCAATGCGCTTATTGAAGTTTTATGAGGCTGCTCTTGAATTATCCATATTTCTATTGATCCTGCATTAGTTTGCGATTATTTATCTTTTTATAATTACAAATATGATTTCTTATCATTTTGTTTTTTAAGTTGGCTAAAAGTCAACTTTAAAGGTAATTTTTTAAGGTTTTACATTGTTCTAAAACTATTTAACATGGCATGTTTTTATTGATGTGAAGAAAATTTAAAAAACTGTGCTCTCCTTCTAATTCTGTAAAGTCAGAAAGTGTGCTATTTTATATATGGCTGCATATTAAGTATTTAATGATGTGAAAGAGTTCCTGTGATCTGCATATAAAAGTTCCTCCTTTTTGTGCAGAAAAGGATTATGCTGAATTTATTAAATAATATTTAACCTGCGACAGAATGAAAAGATGTAAGTATGACTAATGCAGCTTTAATTACATAGACTTTTGATAATGCTCATGCATTAATAATATAATTCGATGGAGCATAATGTTAGTTAAAAATTTTCATAAAAGAAAGTTACAGGCTTCTTAAAATAAAAATAAATAAATAAAAAGAAAGTTTGTATTTACTAGTTAACCAGTTGTGGATGGTCTATATATTTAACATTAAACTCCTTTATAGTATAATTATGGGAATACTTTTATTTAAATAGCTCCTTTATAGTCTACAAAAATTTTCATATATTGTATTCTCTCGTATGGTCTTTGAAAGATTTAACATTAGTAATTAGGATGCCACTTGTAAAATTTTCAGTCCCTGAAGTTTTCTTTCTTTTTATTTATTTATTTATTTATTATTTTTTAACGATTGAATTCGATTTGAAAACATCTGGAGAGGCTAGGTACATTAAGGTTGCTAAATTTGGGTGTTAATGAAATTAAAGTTGCTAATTACATCAGGTACTATAATGTGATTTCATGTTTGTGTCGCATAACACCACAATGTTAAAATTTGCTTTTACTGGTTGGGTGATGCGAACATTTATCGGAAAAACTTACAAATAACATACAAATGTAGCGATAACTCATCACGTTAAGCATACACATTTTAGCATTGTTTAATTTTTTTTAAAATTGATCTTTTGTTTACCTTCTTCACATAAATTCTGCAAGATAGCTTTCCAGATGATGACATGCCATTGCTCTGTGTTTCTTCAGTCTTTCTTTCTTTCTTTTTTTTCCCTCCTATGTTTTTTTGTGTTATTTCAATATATTCCTTAATTGCTTCTAATATAAAGGACCGATTTTGCACCTTCACAAGGAAACATTAATTTGTTTCATGGCAAACTCTACCATGATCCACTATTGTGGTAGAATTCATTCCACACTGTTTTTGTGCTTCGTGAACATACTGTTGCATGCGTATGGGTTCGTAATGGATTGAATGCACAAGTTAATGAAATTAAATTTTTTCACAAGAAATAAAACAAAATGCTAAAATATTTGCTCAGAGATATTAGTACAGTATCTCAGACGTTAAACAGAATTCAATTCAAAACAGAGGAAGTTTATCCAGTCTCATAGCGAATTCGCTACCATCAGTAACAGCATTAAGTTAAACAGACAGTTCGCTTAAAACATCAGCAACTGAGCTGAGGTGTTTTAATTCGGCTTTTATAAGCTTTTTAATTATTCACTAGAACATTCTGGTAATACCTATTTTTCTCAATTTTTCTGGGTAGCGACAGCAATTATGAGATATTTATTTATTAAATGCATGTGCACTTTTATTTTTACTTTTTGAACGTAGCTTTCTCTTCAAAAATTGTGTGCATTGCACAGGAAAATAAAACAGTTTTAATTAGAATTCTAAATAAATGCAAAATCCGTAACAGTACTTTCAAACCACTTTGGCAGTCATACCAGCTTCTCCTACTTTCCGCTGTTGACATTTAAGTGAAGAATCATGCAAACTTTGCGCATGTAAGTTATTCCAGCGCAACTGTTCTGTGACTGATTTCCAACTGCTTTTTACACCATTTAACTGAAGTTAATGCTTCGCTCCAGCCATTGTGATGACTCAAACCACGTGTCTTTCTCGATACTTCTTTAACTGCAGTAAGTTGAAAAGTTGCAGCACCATTGAATTTCATTTCTGAAATACAATTTAATTTCATGTATGTTATCACAAGTAGCAATTTTAGGGAAAACACCTTTTACTTGAAAGATTTTCCCTCTGTTCTGGGCAAATCCCAAATTTTCATTGGTTTTTCATCTGTTTTTGTCATATTCAGAAAAAGAATAACTAATAAGAAATGGCCGCAGCTTGTTTTGAAAATGTGGTGGTAAAAGGTTACCAGTGAGGATATTCATTTTGGTGTCATATGCATCATTTTTGACAACTTTATCACTTGTGCCACTGAAATGGAAAAGTACCCTTTATTTTGGTGAGGTTGTATATTGTCATTTAAAATATATATACGAGGCGTATTCGGAAACTAAGTACCATTTTGAAAAAAAAAATAGTAAAACAATTTTTTCAAATCCAATTTTATTTTTACATGAAAATACATGTCTTAAACTGTTTTTCAACATAGTTTCCGCCAATGATCAAACACTTGTTATAGCAGGTGACCAGTTTTTGTATACCATCGTCAAAGAAACTTCCCGCTAGTTTCGATAACCACGACTCCACAGCATTTTTCGTGTCATCGTGAGATCCAAAGCGCTTGCCACCAAGCTCGCGCTTCATGTGCAGGAACAAGTGATAGTCAGAGGGCGCCAAGTCCAGGCTGGACGGCGGGTGATCGAACTGCTCCCAATGAAACTGTCGAATAACGATTGAGTGACACCAGCAGTATGGGGCCGAGCATTGTCATGGAGCAACACAATTTCTTTACTGAGCATTCCTCTTCGTTTGTTTTGAATGGCACGCCTTAGTTTTGTTAAAGTCTCACAATATCGTGCTGCATTAATGGTTTCACCTCTGGGAAGAAATTCAGTAAGCAAAACGCCTTTCCTATTCCAGAAGACAGTGCACATGATTTTTTGTGATGACATTGTCACTTTGAACTTTTGTTTTTTTGGAGAATGAGTGTATCTCCACTCCATGTATTGTTGTTTCGATTCTGGTGTGAAATGACACACCCAAGTTTCATCAGTCACAATTTGGTTTAAAACGTTTTCTCCCTCATCACTGTACCTCGTGAGAAATGTCAGGGCACTACCAAGTCGCTTTGTTTTGTGAACATCAATGAGCATTTTTGGAACCCATCGGGAACACAGTTTGCGATAATTCAAGTGGTCAGACACAATTTCGAACAAAACAGTACGTGAAATTTGTGGAAATGCCTCTGAAAGAGTTGTCATTGTGAAGCGTCTGTTCTCATGAATTGCTTCATCAACTTTCCTTACCAAATCATCGGTGACAACAGAAGGTCGACCACTCCGAGCCTCGGCGTGGACATTTGTTCGACCTGCATTAAACATTCTTACCCACTTTCTCACCATTCCATCACTTGTCGCGTATTCACCGTAAACTTCTGTCACCTGACGATAAATTTCGGCCGGTTTAACATTCCTCACGTTCAAAAATTTAATCACGCCACGAATCTCACAGTCAGCGGGAGAACTAATTGTCTTAAACATTTTGAATGTGCACAGCAAACTGAAAACATAACGTAGAGCAACAAAAATGGCAACAATTGAAAGTCAGTGAACAAGAAAGACTAGTGCGAATGCGCGGGACGCCTACCACAGCGCTGCGACGACGCTAGAATGAAACGGTACTTAGTTTCCGAATACGCTACGTATATATTGATCACTAGATTTTGAGTGTGTGTATGTTTACATGCATATGTGAGAGTTAACTCTTGAGTAAGTGAAAGAAAGAAACAGATTTAGCTATATTAATGAGCATTTTACTTTTGCTCGCAATTCTAAGAGGAATGTATGACTCCTATGTATAATTAAGTTTAGGGTTTCAACCTGAAAGCACGTTTCATCATATAACTGTTTAGAAATTCAGGACACTGCAATATTTACATCACACAGCACTTTAAACATTAATTCTAACATAAAACTTTTAAGTGTATCTTGACTGAACATGGAAAAGTTTATTTTCTTATTTTATAAATTATATAAAAATATATCTTATTTTTAAACAAAATACATTACTTTTCTATAAAATGTCATTTTCTAAAATTCTGTTATGTTTTAATCATTTTTCTTTTTTCTCTGCAGCGTATTTTTGTTCGAGAAAATGAGAAATTGCTGAAAAAGTTTGGTATGTTTCAAAAGTATGAAGATAGCAAAAACTTCCTTCGGGAGCATCCTCATCTTGCTTGTGAAGAAACTGCAAATTATTTAGTTATTTGGTGCATAAATTTAGAAGTAGAAGAGGTAGTTAATGCTTTTTATTCATGTCAGTGATTATAGAAAAATGACAGTGACTTTACATGTAACTATGAAAACATATTTTTGGTAATTTGTGTATGATTTTCAGATATCAATTTTGTTACTTAAAAATATTTGGACAAAAATAGTTATTATTATTATATTTTATTTCTTCATTATATTAAGTGTATGTATGTGTAAAGATAAAAGATATATAGAGGTAAAACAAAATTTCCCGTTGGTGTAAAGCAGATAAATAAAAGAGAAATACTTTTAGTTTCCATACTAAAGCAAATAGCCTTAATGATCTGTAATAACTGAATTGGGAGATGAAAATTATAGGATTTCTGTAAACTTTTATAAAAAAATATAGATTAGGGATGGAATTTAATTTGCGCTTAAAGATATAACAGCTACAGAAGCTACATAAACTTTTAACTCAGTTTAATTTTTGTCTTTAATTAAATTAGGTATCATTAATTATTACTGCCTAATTTAGCTAAAGTAGATAGAATTTTTTTTTGTTTAATTAAGAATGAGTTAATTGTTTGTGTTATGTAGCAACTTCATATTATTAGTTTCAACATGCACATAATAATTTTTAAAAACTGTGAAATTAATAATATAAATTTGAAATTTGTTTACTTCCAATTCCCAGGATTTTTCACGGTGCTAAATTTTGTAACATTTTATTCTTGTTTCTGATTAGTAATTTTGTATTTTCAAAGTAAACTGATTGACTGTAATTTCTGTATTTTAGAAACACCAGTTAATGGAACATGTGGCACATCAGTGTATTTGCATGCAATTTATACTTGAATTGGCTAAACATATGAATGTTGATCCACGATCTTGCATATCATCTTTTTTCACGAGGTAATCTAATTTTTAAGTAGCTTTTAATGAATTTTTAAATGTACTAGCTGAAAACACTAACCTGACTGAATTTAACTGACAAATACAAATTAATGATAATAAATAGCTATACCTCTATAATGTTTTATTTGATAAAATTAATATATTATGACAAATAAGTTTTGCTGTATGCTTGCATTAAAAATAAAGCAATGGGAAAATTTTGCCGCTGGGGCTGGCAGTAAGATTTTTTGTACCTGCAAAAAACAAAAATTTCAAATTCAGAAATGGTACCATTGAGAAATTTTTTATTTTCATTTTCATTGTGTGTTGCAGGAGATTTGGGGGGGGGAATCGAGCAATGAAATTGTACATGAACAATAATTTGTTGCATGAGCTTTTGTGAGATTTCCTTTAAACATCTGATTTGACACACATGTAATTTTCATTTGAAACAGTACTTTCATTTTGAAACTAATTAAGTGCAACTGTAGTACATTTATGTAGGGTTGAAAATTCAGAAGAAAAAGTAAAAATTCAAGTGACACATTGGTTTTAATTCATCTGTTAATTATGTAATTTTTTACACTTTTATTTTGAGGGAACATTTTTTGTTTTATTTTTAAGGGAATTTTTTTCCATTTTAAGTACATATTAAGGCCAATTTTAAGGGCATTTTCAGTGAATTTTTAGGTCATCAAAATCCGAGCCCTGATGATCAGTATCTGGTTCAATCTTTTATATATAATTTTACTTTTCTTCTCCAAAAATTATAATTCTCCATTCAGAATTTCTGCTTTAACCTGAATTATTAAATTCTGAATATTTTTAATTGGTTTTGTTAATATACACAGTTCAGCTATTTCATTTTAATGACGGTCAGCAATTTATTATCATTGCAGTTTATCAAAGTTAGATGTACTTTTTCAATCCTTGAATATAGGAATTTATTTTTGATAACCAGCAACAAAGTGGGTAAGACTACTGAACACTAGTAGCTCGACATGAATGCAAATCACAGCAAAGGTTCTTGCTGTACAGGATCTCATCATTTTCCCTATAATTAACACAAATAAAACTTGCATTTAAATGGTTGTACCTTTCTCAGACTTTCATGTACTTTTCCTCAATCGCTAGTGCAGTCTTACAGAGGCCCATGTGACTTATTTCACTTGTCTGATAGCAACATCAGAATAAACCCGTAAAATTCATTGTGGCAAGGAGAGTAAGATTGGACCTGTCATTGGCAAGAGCCTTGAGCATGATACAGGTGACAGTAAGACTTCGCTCACTTCTGCCCCCAATTTTGATGGAGAGAGCAGCCTGGAGGATAGGTCCGAGGGTTTCCCACACCTCTTTCTTTACCAACAACCTCTCAAGAGGACTTTCGGTGTGCCATATATTTAGAGTGCCCCCATGCTTCAAAGAAACTATGCGTTTACAAACATCCATGCCTTCTCCAGGATTTGAACGTGAGCCATTTGGCACCACAGTAGGCTTCCTTAATGCAGTAAATCAGTCAGAGTGGCATAAAAAAGTTATTGTATTATTTCCCCCTAAATGCTGTCTGATTTACTGGAAAATATTACCTAGCATATGTTCCACTTTACTTTTTCAGCAGGCAATTACTTTGTATTAAAATTTTCAAGGACCGTATCACAAAACTCTTTGTTGATTTTGTCATTGAATTTCTTTAGTTTGGGAACTGTTTATGGTTCGTTCATGTAAATATTTAATGTAGCATAACTGCATAAAAAGAAATTACAAGATGTGAAATCACAAGACCTCCTAGGTCATTTTTGTTCACCACCACAAAGTCAGATCACACATCCAAGAAACTTTCATGAAACACTGTTGTTGGCCTTGTGGGATGTGTGGCAAGTAGCCCATTCTGAATTCATACAGAGAGGCACAAAGATCATGTGAAAGTTACAAACTGTGCATTAGGTTTTTGTAAAGACTTTCGTGGAACTAGTGTATTACTCCTTAGTGAACCATCCATGGCATCTAAACTTAAAAGGAATTAATTCTCAGTGAGTGTTGTGATAGTTGGTAACAAAACTGAAAAGACCTTTTGAGAAGATTGCGGTCTTAGAGAGGTTATGCTCAACCGCATTGTGTAATTATATTTTCAGAAACATTATTTACTTTTAAAGATGGCTGTTGTAATGAATTAATCACCTAAAGATGGTCACTATATTTTTACATTTTTTTTTAAGAGTAAAATGCTAATTGTGAATTAACTCAGAAAAACCTATGTAGATAAAAAAAAATCCCTTTAAAAAGCAAGGTTTCTCTCAACAATGAGTAATTAAAAAAATTATGTTATTCTATGCATTCAAAAAAGAATGATATTATGAGTTAAAATTGATTGTCATACAGGATCTAGTTCAGACATAGTTCACGTACTGGAGGATGTCTTCTCCTTTTGTAGTAGGTTTCATGTCTTCACAGAACAGGGCAATCTTCCATCATGAACATATATTTCACCAATGCATTGAGTTGACTGCAGTGTGCAATACCAATGTTTTGTACAACAGGCAAGAATTTTTTAAGCTATTAGCTCTAATATAAGTGACAGCATAATCCAAAATATTCAAACTGAAATCATTAATTTTGCTTTGAATAACATTATTTGATAATGGCACTAATTTAAGCTTGCTTGAGACTTTTTTTCCCAGATCAATGATTGCTATTTCTGATGGACTGAATGTTGCTAATTGTGATACAGTCGTATTGTTCTTTTCTGTGAATCTGTTTGGAACCTTCTGTAGTGTGTGTTCTTTTTGGCAGTGTGTAAAGATATATCTCTGAATTTCCACTTAGAATGTAATGCTCTTGTTGTTGTAATAAATGCTACTGTAATATTACTTTACATATTTTTTCACTAAATGGTAGACATTATTATGTAGTACTGAAGTACATTTGACTTTTCCATATAGTGCAAGTTTAAACTCTGGTATAATGCTACTTTTGTACAGATTTTGACTTACTTAGACAAATTTTTACTTACAACTTACTTATATACAAATCTTTAAATATGTACCAGAGTTCGAAATTTAATAGGGATCACAGTGGTACAATTTATCTCAGGAAAGTGTAACACAGAGAGTCTCTCAGTATGGCATAGCATTATCTTCATTTTTACTGGTGTGATACTTTGTAATGCAGCATGAAATGGATTGCATGCAAAATGTTATGAATTGTGTGAAAAAAAGGCACTTTAGGAATTCCTCGAGTTTAGAGAATAAGTCAGAGAAACTGCTATCTTTGTAGAAAGTGATACAATACTTCTCAAATTCAGGAGTGCCTACCAGTGGCCAAGCAGTATAGTTACTAAACACTAGTAGTTTGACTTGGCTTGTTTGTTTCCAGGTGAATGAGCTGTCTAGATGACCATTTTCATGATTGTCTTAATGTGTAATGTGGATACGTGCCAGTTTCATTTAGAAAGTCCACTAAGAAGCCATCATTTTCCCTAGGCAGATAGCCCTTGCATGCTTTGCTGTAATCAAATAAAGGAAATGAAATTCTAGTGGAGCAGGTCGCAAAGAGTATGTGCCGTGTGCCAGTATGACTGTGTCATGCAGGAGAGGGTGGGTAGAGTGGTGAGAGAATGATGTTTCTTCACTTTTCACAGATATATGCTACAATAAACATGATTTTAATCCATAAGTTTACATCTGCTTTAGAAATATAAATATATGTTTCACGTTGATAAGAAAAGAAACAAGAGTCTTTTAAAAACCATAAAATGAATTGAAAATAAATTTTAAAACGTAGCATGCTGTGGAACTGATACATTCAGGGGGGTGGAAGATGCCTGCAAATATTTATAATTGATCCGTAATTTCCAAATGAAATTATTTCAATTATTTAGACTAGATATTCTGTAAAGTAAAGTACACTGGCAGTTAAAGTTATATTAAAAAAATTTCAGTTTGAATAATGAATAAGTAGATCTTAAAATCTTTTTAGTACTTTTAATTATCTGTGCCCTTGTGAAAAGTTGCTTACTTTATGTAAGAATTGCTAAAAAAACATTTGTTTGATTATCTTAACAGCTCATAGGCTGCTCATGAATATTATTATTAGAAGCATTTTATATGAAAAAGAAAACAAAAGTCTGTGTGGCCAACATTTCCATTTTTACAGCTGACTTAACAAAAGATGATAAAATATATAAATCTGTGTGTATGCAGATGTGCGAGTTTGATGTGCATGAGTTGGCTGTTTTCTCATGTACAAAAATGCATAAAAAAGATGGCAACTGTACCAAATGTTAAGACTGAGGATGCATATAATCTGAAAATACTGATTTTTTAAGTAGTTTTTAAAAATTTCTTTGAGTTGTGTTTGTTGTGTTTTTTTCTATATCATTGTCTTAATCTATTACTTTTTGTACTTTTTCATGCTTGATAACAAGTGCAAAAAATATTGCATATTTTGATTATTTATCTATTTTATTTTTTAATTATCTTTCTACTTTTAATCTACAGCTTAAAATTGTAATATTTTGGTGTGCTTTATTTATATAATCATTTCACTGTTTCTTGGTTTTCATTTGAATTTGATATAGTCTAGTGTGGTATCTGAAGAATGTAAAATACATTTTCTTTTTTAGATATTTTAATAATTAAATCATTTTGTAAAAAGAACCTAAACAATTTATAATTATATATAGATAGATAGATAGATAGATATAGATATATGGGAGCACATTTAAGAAAACGAAAGGTGTTATTTTATGGTAGCTTATGCAAATAATTTGTAAAATAAGTAACATCATGCTGAAAATTCTCATAAAGGGAGGGAAGAATATTGCACATTGGTTAAATCGCTTTTAAATAGATATATATATAAGTTTAAAATAAGTGAAAGGTATACAAAATCTATTGATATGTACTGCTCATCACCTGTGTCATCTGTCTTGGTGGAATTTGTGCTTGAATGGTAGACATAATACTTCAGTGCTTTGCCACAATCCATATGATCCTTTCTATAAAATTAATGTTAGTCTAAAGTAGATTTCCAGTTATTTTTCATGAATGTTTATTAATATAAACAGTAAAATGAAAACTTTTAAGTAGACTATTCTTTGTTTTAAGTAAATGTTTAAGAATGGTTAGTACTAAGGATTAAGATTGGTAAGGAGTAATTTATTTTGAAAATGTACACTGCGTGCAAAAGAAGGGGGGGAGAGACAGTTCTATATCTCCCATTAGGATATGTATTAGATTATATATAGCATTGTTCTAATATAGGTATTTTGACACAGAATCACTCTTTCTGAAATGACATGTCAATTTTTTCCATATTTCGATTCTATGATTAATTAAATTATGTTAAACTGTCAAGTTTTGTAAAAATCACACGAGCAGTTTTTAAAAAATTAGCTCTCAAAATTTTAGCTCCTCAGTGTTAATTGAACTTGGTATATATTTATGAATACCTCTTTTTTCATTAAACTTATTTGATTCTTCTTTTCATATTTCAAAATTTAAGTTCATTCCAAATAAAATTCGCCATTTTTTTATGATTTATTTTTAAAATTTGTATTTTTAAATAATTTTTTGAAATTTGATAAATTTCTTGAAAAAAAATTTTGAATTATAAGCTATGAAATTTTTGCCATCAGCTTTAAAGTAGGTGTGTTTAAGCACACCTGCAAAAAAATAAGAGTTTTTTATTCAAAATTTCCTAAGATATATGTGTATTTGCATTTTAAAATTTGGCGTATTTATTATGAGCGATAGTAATGAAAATGTGACTTACACACTCTGTTAAATTTATTTGAAAGTAGAAACAATGACTTTTTTCCGCTCATGGTCAATAAAAAAAATACCAAAAATTACAAAATTTAATATCTAGGCATAATTTGAGTTGTAGAATGGAAATATAGAAAAAAATTGTATGTTATTTCAGGAAAAGTCCAATTTTGTGTAAAAATGGAACACAAAAGTTTTGTGTAAAAGTGTGAGGACAATGCTATATATATATCCTAAGTCACACTTTCGAGACATGAAAAACGCAATTTGAATTTTGTCAATCGGTCCAGTAAAACGGGAGATATAGAACTCCCCCCCCTTTTTTTTCCAGTGTACATCTCCTTATAGCAAAATCTAGCAGTTGATATACCAGTTTTTTTCTTCGTTTAATTTTGCGGGCCATTTTTGTAACAAGGGGAACTGTTAAGAGTATTGTATTAAGTAGTACTGGCAGTAAAAGAATAAGTATTGAAATTATCGTAATATGTTAATTACTAATGCAAATTCAGAATGTTTAGTAAATTAATACATTTGCTGCTAATTTTCTCCGAGGATGAAAAGTGTTATTTTTCTTCTAATTTGTTTTCCCTTCCTTTAAGGATTCAGTTATCTGATACAGAATATAAAGAAGCTTTTAATGCTGAACTTGAAGCATTCAAAAAGCGTGTTAAGGAACGAGCAAGAATTCGAATTGAAAAGGCAATTCAAGAAGCTGAAGAGGTAATTTACTTCCATTTCTTAATTGTTCCTATAGAGTATTTTAGTACACAATTAAACAATATTTTTTATTAATATTATTATTTCTGTACCTCACATTTTTATATTCAGGAAACTTGCTTGCTGCGGTTTTTTTATATATTTTTTTCATTTTAGCCACTCTTTATTACAATAACATTAGTATATTGTATTAAGTGTTGTATATCTACTCATTAAAACAAAAAATAATATGAATGTAGATTTTGTTATTTGTTTGTAGATTTGTAACTAATAAATCATTTTCATTTTTCATTATAAAAATTCTGATTATTTTTAATCTAGTCTTTGTGTGTGTGTGTTTGTTTGTTTTAGGCCATTTTGGATAACTTTCAATTTATATAAAATTGCTGAACTGTTATCTTTTGTAATTATAGGAAGAAAGAAAAAAACGGTTAGGACCAGGGGGCTTAGATCCAGTAGAAGTTTTTGAGTCCCTTCCTGATGTGAGTATATTGTACATGAATTCACTCTGAAGAGTACTTAAATGTTATTTTATGATTCATTTAGTATTTATATAATTATATATCTTACATGTAATTAATTATGTGACTATTGAAGGCTAATTTAACAAAAAAGAAAGGTTAAAAGCATAAACTGTAGTTTAATGTGACTATATAGATATATCTGTAGCTTTTAACCCACTGAATCTGAGATTTAATAGTAGCTTTTAATATACATTTATCATTAACATGAAGATTTACTGCAGCCAAGGTAATTCATGCTTTTTGGGAAAATTATATTAGTTTTATATAATTTTTTTTTCATATGCTGGATTAGTCATCTCATGTTATTTTATTTTGGTTTAGAGTAAGGTAATGGGTTTTGTATAATTTATACTGTTTGCATTGTCAGATATTGGGGGGAGGGAGGAACTTTGGGAGAAAAGATTTAATATGAGCAGTATGTGCCCTTTTCACTGCTATTTTTTAAAATCTTCATTTCTTATTAAATTTAGTAAAAAAATACGCACAAACGTCATTCGCATAAACAATCCGTTGTATAGTTTAAATATGGTTTGTAATTTTAAATGTATTTCTATCATTTTAGCATACATTTCAAAATTTTAGCTATTCAGTTGGTTGTTTGTGTAGCGGTGAAATTTCAATTCAGCTGTATATGTTTGTATGGAAAGGATTTAAAATTTCTTATGTGATAACTTGAATTTTATTAGCATTCTGTAAAAATGACTTCAACTTATACCTGCAACCTATTTTCATTGTCACTCCATTTCCTTTCTTTAACACACAAAATTGATTGTATTCCTTTTACTACACAAAGAGCATACTCTGTTTGTTATAAAAGTGGTTTTCTTTTGTAAATACTCACTAAAGTTAAGTTGTTGATTCTGATGTAGTAATAGAGAAGTAAAATTTCATTTAAAATTAATAATCAGAATGTGATACTTTAAATTAATGCCACCTCAATCATACGGTTAATATGCTTATTCTGATAATGAGCTCTGGCAGTTTAACTGTACTTTGAATATCTGACTTTTTAAACTTTTGTAATAAATTCTTGTCATAAATTGTACAATATATTTAAAATTTTATTTCGACTATATTAAACCGAACATCTCATCTTGGAAGATTTTGATTTTATTCACTTTGATAAAAGCTATCTAGTAAGTTAACTAACTTTAAACAAGTATTAGCTTAAGCTTTATCATAGTAATTAAAAAAAGTTTTAAATCAGATATGTTAATAAATTGCTATAAATTAACAGCTTATGTTTTAATTAAATAATATTGGTGACGATTTGATATTGGGAATAAGCATTACTTGTATTAAATTGCTGTTTCATGTTTGCTTTCTAACTGCATAGTAATTTCTCTGAATTTATAGGTATCGCATCAATGCCAAGCTCAAATTTATTGCATACTTAAAGCTATTTATTTTATGAATACGCAATTTATTTAGATTTCTTCGAAAGCACAAATTAGAAAATATGAAGTTTGAATCATAAGTTGTAAGAGATACCTGTTTTAAAAATTATGAAAAAATTAACATATTTGAGAAATGAATTTAATCATTATTATTTTTCCCCCTCCATATGTAGCCTTTAAAAGTTTGCTTTGAAACCAAAGATATTGAATTGCTACAGAAAACTATTGCAAAAATGCCTGAAGAAGAAGCTCGTTATCACATCAATCGCTGTATAGATTCAGGTCTTTGGATTCCAGATGCAAAAAAAGCTGAGCAGGAGGCTAAGGAAAATTCAGAGAGCATTGAATCCTAGAATTAGTTTTAAATGCACAAAAGCTCTTCAGATCAAGCTTGATTTTATTTATACTTATGGACAATTTAGTAAGAACTCAAAAATAATTTGACAACGATATTACCTTTTCTCACTCTAATTTGTTAGTTTACTAAAAAATTTGCCTGTAAATTGTATTAATAATGTAACCAGAAATAAATCTATGCATGTTTTAATGTTACTGTAAATTGTATGTATTTGTTACATACTAAACATACAAAAATGTTTATTAAAGCATAAAATATGAGGAATTTAAAACTAAATTTTTGCTTTTTTCTGTACCTACCGTTTGACCCATATATTAATATTCTGTTAATTTTTGTAGGGTACATATGTATAGATAGTAACGGGAATGAATTTTGATCATATTAAGTATGTGTGTGTTCTTCTGTCAATTGCTTAATGTAATTAATAGTGATATTACCTTGAATGCAAAATCTTCCTTTGCTTGAATGAAATCTAGTTAAAAAATTAACCGATCTTTCTTGCAAATTGTGTGATTTGTTGAGTTTCTTTCTTAATTTTACCATATGGCCTTTCTTACTGTTGCAAATAACTAAGAAATAATGTGGTTTGGGAATATGATGGCCTTTCTTACTGTTGCGAATAACTAAGAAATAATGTGGTTTGAGAATATGATTACTTAAGAATGAAAGGATATTTTTTTATTTATGGAGGCTATGCCTTTTATTAGTTTGTGAATATGATCCATAAATTATAATTTATAAATTAAATGGATTATTCCAAGTTTTAGTTTATATCTTGCCAAAAATTGCTTGCTACGTGAAACCATGCATTTTCAACAGTGGTTTTGCTAAGCTGAAAAATGTATAACAGTACTCTTGCAGCTTTCTAAAAATTTTATATTTCGTAGAAATTTTTATCTTCTGCTTGAAAAGTATCTCCAATATATGAATGTTAATACTATATAAAGTGGTATTTTAGAGCTTATGTAATTTATCTTTTATTACATGTAAAAGACAGAAATGCATTAGTTGATATGGCTATCGCGTAATACACATTATTTGTTCTTTCGGTTTATGCATTTAGTTTGTTTCTATTCAGATAAGATCAGATAATTGAGATTTTGCTGGAACTTTTTTGGATATGTGTAATTGCTAAAGTGGACTTTTTCTGCATTTTTTTAATCAATTATAAAAAGAGCCTACTTAGTAACAGATAGGATGCTTTTTAATAATTTTAATCTTTCTTGTTTTCCAGCTCTCCTCCCTAGTAATCTTAGTATCATATTTGTAATATTGACCAAAAGAAAAGATAACTGGATAATGAATTTTTTAAAGGAGTTTATTATTATTTCAAAATTTAAAAAAATTCAAATTTTCACCATTTAACCCCCCCCCCTTTTTTAAGATTATTATAGTTTTTGTGAATGTAATTGATTATGTAATGATTATTAAACAGTAACTTATTTGTTTTTCTTCTTGTTATACTGTATTAAATACTTTACTGTGAAATGAATTTCATTAAAGGTATCTCTTAAGCATGCATTTGTTCTATTACCTCTCATTTTGTGTTTAATTTTGTTCTAGTACTCGCTCATTTTATATTTGATATTTCAACTAGTTATCATGCAATTGTTATTTTCAAAGAACTATGCATGTATATACGTTTTTTCATAAAAAAGTTTCTGTATTTTTATATAGGCTTCCCAGATTAATATAACTGTAGGTAGCTTCAAAAGAAGCAGCGAATAAAATAACATTTTCTCTATTTTAGATGCACGTCAGCTCAGTCATAAGTATTTATAATGATTTTTCCCCTTCCTGTTTTGGCTTCGGAATATGTATGATTCAAAATAGTTGTAAATAGTCTTCGATTTCTGTTGGAATATTTAAGGTTTTGTTATGGGAACTTAATGCATGCCAACACTTAGTTTTTAGAGAACATTAAGAGTAAAATGTGTAAAGTATTTATAGAACAGAACTGTATATTTAATATAAATTTAAATTGTTTATAGAATGTTTCAGTAAATAGCAGGAACGTTGAGTCAGCAGATTAATCTAATTATACAAATGTAATTTGTAAAATTGGATTGTTATTTTGCCAATTGTTTATAGTATTCCCATGCAGAAAATTTATTTACTGAAGTAAAATATTTTATGTGTTTTATGATTTTTCCATAGTTATATTTTTGGGGGGTTTGAATATTGAAATAAAAATCAATAGCAAAAGTGAAGTTTTGTTTAAAAAAAAAACTATGCAATTACTACTCTCTCAGTGCCTAAGTTTTTGTAAGAGCTTTGTTAGTAATACCTGTGTAAATTGTCTAACATTATATTCTTTCATTTTGAAATAAGATGAATTTAATATAGACTGTTTTCTTTGTCTCTTTTTGTGACATTTCTGGATATAAATGTATGGTATAAAAATGCCAATTGTATGCTGTTCATGGCATTTCATTTGGATTACCAGCTTTAAATTTTATGTTTATGATACAGAAAACTGTATTTACTGTATATACTCTGTTTTGTACATTAAGAAAATTTTTAAAAGGCATATATTTTACATTTTTTAAGTAACATTTTTATATTATTTACAAAGTAATATTTTCTAAACTAATGTAAGCTGATATCACTAGAGGTAGGTAAATTTTTTCCAGACTGGAAAAGATAGTTCAAACTCAAATGTACTTCACATTTACAATTTATCTTACATTTTGTACCATGGCCTCTGGTTGGAAATTGTACTTTTCTAGAGAAATCAGTAATGAAGATGCTCAAATATTTGTTTTTTCACATTAATGGAGTTTTATCATTTTTCTCATTATTAAACTGAATATCTATTTATACATTTCTGTAATATTTATGCCTTTTAAAGAATTTATATTGACACCGGGACTAAAAACTTCCATTTTTATGGCTTGGCTAATCTGTGAATCCTTCCATGTAATTTAGGTACAATGTTTCCAAAACTAAGTTGGGTTGCTTTGTTGTATAGTTATTATCAAATGCCATAACTTTATAAATGCAATTTGTATGAAAGAAATATGCTATTTGAAGTGCATTATTCGTAGTATCCTCCCATTCCTCTTACAGAACAGAATTACACTGATTTTTGTTCATTCCGAAACTGATGGTTCCTCTGCAGCTGGTATCCAAATGGGAAAAAAATTTTGTGCATTTTGGACCTCCCTTTTTGTTGCCAACTTTTTTTCTCTATATGTAGAATTTTATGTAAACATACCAAATATAGGCCTCTGTTTATGATTTTTTACTAAAATAATTCTGAAGATAATCCTCAGCTATGCATAGTTAAAAGTAAGAAACTTACGTACATCCAAAATTTGCAATCCATAAAATAACAATTTTTTTAGCTTAGTCTATACAGTGGCCACCTTGTGGATCATATCTCATAGTCTGCATGTGGCTTGTAGGGTTACAAATTAAAATTACTGCATGTGGCATTACAAATTAAAATTACTTTCTATAGCTCAACAAATTTTGGAGAGGAAGTGTATCTATTTTATCAGCAGATAGCGTCACTTGTGTGCTATAGCGAATATAATCAGTTATGCAAGGTTGCGTTATTTTGTCATCTATTTCATTGATGGCCAACTGGAAACCCACAAGCCACATGCGGACTATGAGATATGGTCCACAAGGTGGCCACTGTATAGCCTAAGCTAAAAAATTTGTTATTATTGAATGCAAATTTTGGATGTATGTATGTTTTCTTACTTTTAACTATGTATAGTTGAGGATTATCTTCAGAATAATTAGAAAAAATAATCATCAATGAAAACTGACTTTGGTGAACTAGTTCTCATCATGATCACACATAATGTTATCATTAACTAGCATAGTCTTAAACAAGAACATGAACATTTTTTGAAAAAATCTCGTCATTGTATGTCAGTTTCTTATGTGTATAATCTTACATTTGGTATCTGTTGTGTTATGTCTGCAAAGCTAATTTGAACTCTTCAGATCTTTACTTTTTTAGGAAACTCTGTTTGTGACTTGGGGAGGGGAAAAAAATGATGCATTGCGTTGCAGAGTTTGATGCAACTTATAGTACTCATGTTATATAAAGCATTGAAGAGGAACAAAAAAAATTAGTAATAAAAGATGAAAAAAGAACTTGTTAAAAAACCTTGCTTATGCTATCAGTATAGAATGTGCAAAAGCAATTCTTGAAATGAAGCATTATTAATTCAAAAACTAATATACTTGTTTTAAAGGATATAAAACAAACCTATTAAGGATGCTGTGCTTTTTAATTGAATGCAGTTGTGCTATTCCTTCCATTGCAGTCTTATTTGAATGTTGAACTGACACCTTTCTGCCAAAATGTTTGTGTTTCAAAGTAGAATCAGATGTTAGTTACATGTTAAATGTGTCATAAGCAGAGGACTCTGTCTGAATTGAAGCTAAGCTTAAGGAATGCAAAAAAAAAAAAAAAAATTCCTGATGTAAATAAATATTTTTAATGATTCCTGTAATTATTTTTGATTCCTGTATAAACTTTCCCTCCATGTTTGTATTCCTATAAAGTGTAATCGCCTTAGAATGAATAAAAATTGTGACTTTTTCCCCCTTTCGGTTATTAATTCAGTATTGTATTGTGTATAGCATAATGAATTATTTTTTTTAATAAAGTACTGTATATGTAAGATGCAGTAGATGTAATAGATGGGAACTCATAATTCCATTTGGAGGTTTCAAAAGTAGTTAACTTGATTACCATAATAATACATCAAAAGATGCATATCAGTACATCATCTTAAATTTTATGCGTATAGATGTATACATATCGTTACATTCATATGGGTTTGTAATAGATTGAATGCACAAGTCTGATAATACATTAATAAAATTTATTCTTATCAAAAGAAATGTATCAGAATGCTGGAATTTTCCTCAGAGATATTCATGCAAGTGTTCACAATGTCGAGCAGTATAATCAGTAGCTATATTTCAAACTTCTAAAAACATTAAAATACAGCACAACGCACAGCGTATCGAAAGAGAAAGCTAAATCTGATATTGCAGTTCACGTAGAATTAAACAACTCCCAGTAACAGTAACTAAGCAACTGAGCTGAGGTGTCTCTGGCTTTAAATAGTTTTCAACCGGCCACGCAAGATATTTCTAACATTTTATGCTTCTCGAGATTTCTGGAAACCAACAAGAGGATGGAATTATGGTTACAGCTATCATAGTGGTCAGTTACATATATTCAGTTCAAATACAAATTACCATTTACTCAATATTGAATGCACGTGCCTCTGTATTCTTAATTTTCCGGCATAGCTTTCTCTTAAAATTTGTCTTGCGTTTATTGCAATCAGAAATACAACAATTTTAATTAAAATTCTACCAAATTAGCTATCTAAATACAAAATTCGTAACAGTATATATTATTTTAGAAATACCAAACATTACCGCTTAAGCCATTTTGTTCAAAGGCTCTCCAGTACTTTTTAACAATGCCGTCATGCTGAAAAAGTGCAGTACAGTTATTTAAATGTTCGAAAATCATAGGCTGTTTGGAGTCGCATGAAACATAGTTTGGGGAACGCACCACTCCAGTTTTGTAGAGCTGGTCTCGCAGAGAGTCACGTTAACAAATCATATGAAAAGAAAGCTGTCGATTAATGTGTTACGTTATCAAGAGTTCAGGTTTCTCGTTGTCCATAACTCTACATAGGGTTGGAATCCATTTTAAAGAAATTGTGTGTGAAATGTCTACAATTTAAGATTCTTTAGGAACTATTTTGATTATTCAGAAGGGCTTGAAGCGCACTTTTCGAATCTGACAATATGACAGCCTTTACAAAAGAGTGGCTGCGAATCGACAGTTGTTGAATAGTCACAGCAATGCCTTCGATTTCCTCATCAAAGGCAGTATTAAGAAGGCCCATTGTTAAGTAGAAACTAAAACGCTCACTGTAGATACCTGCTCCAGCCCCTTACGCTCTCTCTGTAACATAGAGCTGTCACTATAGATACGCAGTCACACATTTTGAGGCTAGCAAACCCCAATAGTGTCCATTGCAATGGATCTTAATTGTAAATCACTCGTTTCGTTTTTAATAACTCTTTGTATAAGATTAAGGTTTATACTCAAATTAAAAAAGTCCAAGGGATAATCGGGAGGAGATAAAAGTAGATAGTCTTGGCTCAATTCCAAAGCATCGGATTCTTCTGAGCAGCCTGGATGAAGCCAATTTGAGTTTTAAGATTTCTAGAAATTTCATTGTTATAGCCTCCAAAAAGAGTTGTCAGGCAAATGCACAAGCTTCTGGTATAATAGGATGGCTTTTCTGTTAACGTTCCAAACTGGTGAAAAGCTGCATTGCGGAACAGGAGTAGATCTCACTACCTTGGTAATTATGTGTGATACTTGGTTCTGAATAATAATGATGTAGTATACAAAAATTGATGAAATACAATTAAATTCCTATAAAAAATCAAAATAACTTGCACAAACCATCAGAATTAAAAATTTCAGTGAACTGTTTTATTAGCAGCACAGAAAGAAAATTTAATTATCAATAGTTAATGTGAAGTGGCTTTCAATCCCATGGAGGTAAGAATAAACGGAGGAGCCAACGCCAAACTACGACTGACGCAGTGCTTCCAGGATGTAAGCTCTTTTAAACAATACAGTAGATGCTGTTCTAACCCTCAAGTATTTACATGCCTCTGTCATTCTATGCACACAGTTGAGTATCAGAAAGTTATCTACATCGAATCATTCTAAAACAAGTGTGTTACAATTTGCATCTTCAAAGCAGTATCTTTGTAATTAATCAATTTCCTTCTCAAGTCCTCATTGTTTGACGGAATTCAACTGTAATATGCAAAAGTCTGTGTGTTTGGGGGGGGGGGCTTGAATTGCATTATAGATGCCTTGGGAGTGCTTAAAAATGCAACCTAGTTCTAGATTAATCTAAAGACCTAGTTCTAAATGCAACCTAGTTCTAGATTAATCAATCTCCTTCTCAAGTCCTCATTGTTTGACGGAATTCATCTGTAATATGCAAAAGTCTCTGTGTTGGGGGGGCTTGAATTGCATTATAGATGCTTTGGGAATGCTTAAAAATGCAACCTTGGTCAACTGTTCAGAATTCATCTGGCATCTGTTTACAATAAAATGATTTAATGGATGCTTTCAGAGATTCAATGTGCCGGAGTTCCAAATAATCCCAGTCCTTTGAAGGTTATTACTATTTTTATAATGGAGAGTGAGAAGTGCCTGAATTTTAAAAAGAGGAATTAAGGAGCTGCTGCTAACTTAAAATTCACAGTTACATATTTTTATCTTTCATATTTATAGATATATGTAAGATAAATGATATGTAAATATAAATTACAGTTTAAACTAGCAGCAGCTCCTGTATGGTGGCAAGTTCAATAATTAATAATTAGTAAAATTCTTACCTCGAATATTGGCTGAATTATAGATTTATAGTTACCTGGAAACTCTTGACTTTGACACATATAAATAAAGGCATAGTAAATAACATTTAGACTTTTATATGCAATAGTACTATTTTTACATGCTTACATTTTCTTTGGTCATCAGGATACAATAGGCATTTAGCATTTAAAATATGCTTTTACCTATATTTGAAGTTTTTATCTGAGGACGCTATACATTTTCATGGAGTACTGAATTCTTGTCAAAGCGCCATCTATAGAGAAGGATAAAAATGAGGTATAAAACAGTTTGAATCTTAACACATAAAACCCTGGCTGAAGAAATCTCAGGTTCAGGATGACTACTTAGGAAGAGGACAACATTTGAAAATTGTATGCCCATACAGTCTGTCAGCGTTTTTACTGCAACAACCCGAACGACTCTGTCTTTTCTAGGAAAAACTTCTGTGATTCTTCTAAGATTTTATTTCAAATGAAAAAGAGAATTCTCCTTGACATATACTAAGTTATTCATTTGAATATTCTTTGCACGCAAAGTCCACTTTTCTCGTGGTTACAATTGAATGAGGTGATCTTTTTGCCATCTTGACCAAAAATTATTACGAAGTTAGTGGGTCGGATGCCATCTTGACTTAAAGTAAAGCGACTTTGTTGGACTTTCTCAGAAAATCACATATAGGAGTATTTTTTAAAAAGTGTCTTGGATTAAGAGGTTCTAAATCCAGAGGATCTGAAGAAAAAGCAGTCAGTGGCCTGGAATTAAGACGTTCTTCAGTCTGTATTGTTAGCCTGATAAGTTTTTCAAGCGTTAAGATAGCTGACTAGCAAACTTTGAATAACTGTTGCTTTGTTGACTTAATTCCAGCCTTCCACAGTTCGGAATTGTGGAGTTAAAGGCGGAGTAAAATGTCGACAATAGATTCTTGAGCTTCAAAATTTTGAATTTTAGCAGAATTAAGAAGCGCTGATTGCTCTTTTATATAGGTTGCTGTTCCTTGAAAATTTGCTTCATTAGCTGAATACAAGTTTACAGGCTTTTCACATTAGGAGAGACCACTTTAAACCCCTAGAAAGACATCTGCTCATAAATCAAACAACTCGATAAATCAAACAACTCCGAGGTGAATTCCTTTTGCGGAAAAGCAAATAAAAAGAACAATGTATGATTTAATTCTTACTCCACTACATGTTAGATGAAGTTTTGTTATGAATGGTCCACCAATATCAAATCCAACGTTATGAAATATTCTAATACTAAATTTGCTGGAAGGGAAGTCACCCATGATCATTGTTGCCTCCTACGCGGCAATAAAAATAATGTACAGCGCATTGTTTCTGCGCAACTTCAGTCAGTTTCAATTCGAACTCCATTACATTTTTGATACATTATAAACATGTATGCTAATATAAGATTTTTGATTATGTATATATATAAATCAATCTATCAAATATTGGATTTGTAGTGCCCCTTAAGTTAGTTTCCTTGTCAATATTTAACAAATCATCTTAGATAGTATAGAATGGTTTTAACTTTCAAATTTACCATTTTAGGTAAATAGTTCTAATTTAATTTAGAAAATTCGCTTGATTAAATCTAAAAATTAGGTTTGTTAAGCGATTCTAAATTCACACCAATATTATTGTAATAGATGCCTAATTAAGCTTTTCATTTTTAATTATTGAAGTTTTTTTAAAATTTTTTTACACATTCCATATTTTAATAGTAGAAACGTTTATAAAGCGATTCTAAATTCACACCAATATTATTGTAATAGATGCCTAATTAAGCTTTTCATTTTTAATTATTGAAGTTTTTTTAAAAATTTTTTACACATTCCATATTTTAATAGTAGAAACGTTTATAAGGTTTTTCTCCCGCCTTCGTGGTGTAGTAGTCAACACGCTGAGCGTGTAGTCTAGAGGTCTGTGGTTCTAGTCTCGACGAAGCCGTTGCTCATTTTTCACTTCTTCTACTTACAATTGTAGGAGTAACTATTTCAACTAAATATCGACAGACTCATCAACATTTCACCCGAGATTCATCTCTATTAAGATCCTATTCACGTTATGGAATGAAACGCTATGCTCATCTATACAGGTTCCATAAAAACTAATGACTCTACAAGCGGCGCCTGAACTAAAAAGGTGGTGGATGATGATTCTCCATCACCAGGATTTCGCGATTGGGTCTCCAAAACCCCAGTCGCCCGTTAAAAGGGGGAGTATATAAGATATTTGTCTTGCCCTCTTCGCATGCCTTCGTGGTGTAGTGATCAGCACGTTGGCACCTATTCCAGACGTCCCGGCGAAGGCATTGCACATTTTTCACTTATTCTACTTTAAAAAAAAAAAAACACTAATGACTCTACACGTTTAAATATTTATTTGTTCTCTTTTCCAATTACTCTAACCGTATTTCACTCTTCTTTACCTTTGACATACATTTAATTAATAATAGATGATAACTATGGGCATCTGCAGCATTTTCACGATTCATAAAAAAAATTCCGAACTCCCTTTATTTACATCTTGGAATTTCAACTTCCTCTTTATCCATTTCTTTTTCATATGTTGCATGGTATTCAAGTTTTTATGTGTCTAGAATGTGTGTATTGTTGTACTGTATTTATGACAATTCTTTTTCATATGTTGCATGGTATTCAAGTTTTTATGTATCTAGAATGTGTGTATTGTTGTACTGTATTTATGACAATTTATATTTAAATGAAAATTTTCATAAACTCTTGCATCATAATTCCAGTTAACAGAAGATGTTTCTAACACCTTGGTACAGATCAATCTTGAATATGCAGCTTACACTGCTTATCATAAATTAAGGAAAAATCATGATTACTGAAAATGTTACATGTAGAATTTTTTGAAACTTACCCACAATATACAACACATAGTAAAGTATCAAATAACATAAAAAGAAATTACCAGACAATTATGGTAGTATAGAAATTAGCACATGTATAAAATGAACAAATCGAAGGTGTCAGTTTGCTACAGGAACAGAACCTTCAATATATATGATCGCCTCTAGAAGCAATACAGCGATGTGTGATGCTTTCAATTATGCGTCTATCAGTTCCATGTGAAGCGAGAGCCGTTGCTCTTGCAAAGCAGTTGCAAGCGCGGCAAGGGTCTGAGGCATCGGACTGAAAGCAGCTAGACGTCTCCCTAAAGCATCGCAAAGGTGCTCGATAGGATTCAAGTCCGGGAACCGAGCTGGCCACTCCATGTGCATAATTGTTTCCTGTTGAAGATAATCATCTACGATGCGAGCTCTGTGTGGTTTTGCGTTGTTGTCCTGTAACAGGAAAGCATCACCTATTGCCCCGGCATATACGCGCACATAAGCATCAAGGATGTCATCTCTATAAACCTGAACATTCACGGTTCCCCTTGGAAAGACATGGAGGTCTGTGCGTGCACCCAAAGAGATGCAACCTCAAACACAGACACTGCCTCTTCCATATGCATCTCTTTTACGTATGTTTGATGGATGATAACGGGTTCCAGGTTCTCTCCATATCAAATAACGCCTACTATCGCTTTCTAGACTAAATTTGGACTCATACGTAAAAAGAACAGCCTTCCATTGATCAGGCTTCCAGTGGACACGTTGTCGTGCCCACTGAAAACGGTCTCTCCTATGGCGTGACGTGGGCGGCACGCAAATGGCTAGTCGCCTCGCATACAGACCACTTTCGTGAAGCTTTCTACGCCAATTTACATTTAAATGATAATTTTCAAAAACTCTTGCATCATAATTCCAGTTAACAGAAGGAGTTTCTAACATCTTGGTACAGATCAATCTTGAATATGCAGCTTATTTTCCAATCTAGTTTCAGGTGTAATTATTTCAAATTATTTGTAAAGATGATGGCCAAAGCACGTTGTTTCCCGATTTATAATATACTTCAATTATAATTTTTATAAAATTTTTCGGCAGTATTGAAATTAACAATAAATACTCCTATTGCTATAATTATAAGCATTTAAATTTGTCATTTCTTTCTTCACTAACCATTTCCTAGCAACGACTCGGGAAACAAATTAGTGGCCATCTCGCGGTGCATAGGTTGCAGATAATGAAAATCCCTAGTTTAAAGAGCTTTAGATTTCTGCAGTGAGTGGCGGCAGTAATGGACTTTTCATCATGAGGCATAAATATGAAGTTCCTTGCCCCAATATGACCATCGACAGAGAAGCTAATGTTACCATCATTCGGTAAGATTTAGCTCAACAGTTTAAACTCATTTGGACGCCATCTTACGTTACCCTTCAGACTGTGTCTGGTGATAAAACCGCAACTGATGGGAAATTAAACGTAAACATCACATTTGGAAGTGTTACCTACCATGATATCTACTTGCATACTCAGATTTGACTTTCTAAGGAAATACCATTTTCCCTTGGATTTCAAAAACAACAAAATTCTTTCAGCATCTGAGGACATAACTATCCATCATCAGAAGGCATCCTCACCTGGAAATGCTGATGCCTTGTCTGGAAGGCCCTGCTCAGAAAGCTGCCGATATCATACCAAGATTGAAGAAAAACACGAGCTGCTGAGTCCGGTCGCATGGCAAATTACAACATCAATATCGGCTGATTGAGACGCATAGAGTGGCAAAGAAGTCACGAAAGACCAGCTGGAAGATGGCGACATTAAACCCGTAATTGAGCTAATGGAGTCTTCAAACAAATAAAACCTACCTGTCAAAACTCTAATTCTGGAGACAAAGACAGAAATTTTAAAGAAAGTGGAGAATGTCGAATGTAAAACAAAATTAGCAACTGACTAATTATTACATTAAAATTTAAAAAAATATATACCCTTTCAGGTTATTTTAAAGGCAAGGAATCAATTTTCGATACACTGGGAAAATCTAAATTTGCTAATGGAAGGAAACGCATGAGAAATACGCCCTGAGAGGATCAATAAAAAGCTCTACTGCTATGGTTCCAGGAGGCTAGATGTCGAAATTTTCTGATAAACGGACCCCTAAAGCAGACGAAGGCTGATGAATCGGCAAGTCCAATGGGTATTGAAGATTTTAAATGTAGTGATGGTTGGGTTTCTAGATTTGAGTCAAGGCACAATATAACTGTATGTGGTAATAAAACTGTATATCAAACTGTATGTGGCCAAAGCTCTGATGTAAATGAAGATGTATGCACTAATTTCGGTAGGAAACTGCCAGGGCTTTTCTCTCCTTACCTGCCCAAAGATATTTTTAATGTGGATGAAACTGCATTTTCTTTTAAGCTCTTGCCAAACAAAAGATTACATTTTTAAGAAGATGCTTGCATAGGTGGTAAAAGCAGTAAACAGAGAATTGCAGCTTTATTTTGTGCTTATATGGATGGGAGCGAAAAGCTTAAATTATTAGCAATTGGAAAGTCCAAGAATTCACTGTGTTTTAAAGCATTTCTAACAACACCAGTTGGTTGTATATTCAATAACAAAAGCATAGATGACACGGGACACCTTCAGTAACTGGCCAAAAGGAACAGATAAGCGGTTTTTAAGGGAAAAGCAGAAAATTTTGTTATTTGTGGACAACGCAACCTGCCACAATAACCTTCCAGAACAAAGTTCCATACAGGCTGAATATTTGACGCCAAACACAACTGGAAAGATACAACCAATGGATCAAGGAATTATCCAGAATCTTAAATTATCGTAAGAGACTCTTACAACAAATAATTTTTTCTTTAGATTATGGTGAAAACTACAATATTACTCAGCTGACAGCTATAAATGATCTATATCCTGCATGGGATACTGTTGAAGAAAACACAGTAACTGCTTTTATCATTCTAAAGTCATGCATCAAAGAATGTGATGATACAGCTTTTCCTGAATTCAAAAAATTTAATTGTAATAATGTTATTTTTTCTGATTATGTGAGGGTAGATAAAGACTTGGAAGTCTGTGGAAAACTGGTGGACATAATAAAAACTATCTGAGGAGATGAAAAAGAAGAGATCTTATCAGATTCAGAAGAGAATGCAGACCGTTAAGCATCCTAATGATCAAGCCATAATTGATACTATAAAAACTCTGAAAGCGTTTATTCAGATTGAGCCTTCCTCTGAAAATGAATTGAAATATTTACTTCAAATCGAGAAGATGGCTGAAATATGTAGCCAAACAAAACCAAACATCCATTTCAGTTTTTCGCAAAAGCACAATTCATACTTTAAATTAATGTTTACTTTCTACTGTATATGTTCTGCTTCATTTTATGATTAAGGTACGTCTTTATTGCTTTTTAATATATTTAATTTTAAGTAGCATATTATTTTCTGGGGTTATACATACTAGGAGATTTTTCTTCTTCAGTATGCACTTTTAAAGTTATATTTTCTCTTAACTTTGGATGATTCAAATTGTTTTCCAAGAACCTACCAGTTTGAATTAACGAACATCCACTGTAGTTCTGAACAGCTCAAAAAATACAGGCATTACCGAGTTTTCCCATAAAATTTTTTGCCGTGTTTATCTGCAAGTAAAAACAGAATGCACAATTTTTGTTGCTAACTTTTTGCCTTTGAAACCAAATGTTTAGGGCTAAAAACCCCTAACATTAACTACGGATAATTAAATTTTATTTTTAAGCTACTAATAAAGCATTTCATTGGAACTCCAATGGTTTGCTATCCCCTTATTAGAATTCTTCAAACTTTAAATCTAAATAAAACACACAAGTTTGAAAAATGAAGTAATTTTTAATACAAAGTTGATAACAAAATTCAACCAATTTGGTAGCAGTTCTGTACAACACTTATAAACTAAAAAATACTTCACATCGCCACAAAATGAATGCAGTACATAAATATCAAATTTTTTTTAAATACAAATAAAAAAAGGCACCGTAATAAAGCATGAATGCTAAATATGGCATAAGATAAAATATACATAAAGTAGTTTAGAAATTGTTACAGATTAAAAATAAGTATAATTTATATCAATGGACTCGAGCTGAAACTGTATGCATGAACTAAAGGCAGTTGGAGAGTTTTTTTTAAAACAAAATTTTAAAGACGTAATTAAATTTTAACTTAATTTTCAGTTACTAAATATTTATTAAAATATACATGAACAATAATAAATCAAAGGAAAAAATTCAAATTTATTGTGCTTATTTTCTATCTGTAATAAATTTTTATGGCTTACATTTCATAATTCAAATCTACTAATTATTATTTTATATATATTATTTATTTTTTATTATTATTTATCGGATACTCATTTCAAATAATTCTAATATGTTGAATTAATCACTAAATAATTTACTTTTGATATAAACTTAAAATAAAAATATGAAAAGTAACCAAATTTTCTGAGAAAACTTTTTCTTAAATAAAAAAAATATTTTTAAAAGCAGTTCCTTAGTAGTTAATGACTTACTGAAAGAAAATAAATAAACCAACTCATTAGGAAAAAGAAACCAACATACCAGGCTAGGAAAGTTCGAATTGTTCTCTGGTGAATAAATTTATTGCTTGTACCAACATCCCACCTCAGCACAATCATGCAAGCATACAAAGTCCATATTTTTTCCAATTTACTGATATCATAAATCTATTTTTTTTTCTTTTATCATTCAATAGCAATCCTACATATTAACACAATTCTTATGTCTCTAATGTTGTTAATATTTAAATTTTTAATTGGCACTTCCTGAGATGGGATGATTAATGCCTTTTTACCCGTAGCTTCTATTGTGGAATGCTATTATATGTGTTACATATGCATATCTGGCTCGGTGCCAGCATAAGCTTTGAACTCAATTAGGATGTAATGACTGCTGAAATGTTTGCTAGCACTTTTTTATTTTCTTAATATACTGCAAACCACTGTGAAATGAATTTATGCTATAACAAAATCTATGAGCACTGTATTAAAACAACTGAAATGTGTTGGTGGGTTGTTTACATAACTTAAATGTATTGGTGGGCCACATAAAACTGCTTCAAGTGTCACCAGTTTGAGACCACTGACATTTTTAAAGGAAAATTATGTATGTAAAATACAAGTTAGACTCAAGGGAGAGGGAATCTGAAAATACATAAAATAACAAAAGCCAAGGTGTAAAACACAGAGTTACTAAAGCATTAACTGTTTGTTACAAATGAAAACATAAAGTACTTTAAAAGAACAATTTGAATATAAATAATATGTAACAATTTGCAGCTGTCATACTATAAATAATTTTGATGAGCAAATTAAACAACAAAAGTTCCTCCTTCTATCTCCCCTTTAGGGTTTGTGTGTAGGTAGTGGTAACGGAGGTTGCATTATGCAATTACCTAGCTGCAACTTTAAATTAGACAATACAATACAGTTCTTAAAAACATTTTGAAAAAACAATATTGCTTGCATTTTCTATTTCAATTCATTCAGTGTTATTTTACTTTTCATATATTAATGCAGGGCTCCATTCTCAAAAGATATTTAAAAACATAAATATTCAGCTTTTTTTAGTTAAATTTAAATTAATCTGTTAATTTAAGACAGAGCAGAAAGCAAAAGCAGTTCCGAGATTGCCAAAAAAATCTTAATGCAATTCAACTCAGTTGGGTAGATTTGACCAAGTAAATGAAAATTCTACAGTGAATAGTTTAACAACATGAAAAAGATGGACATGGTCTTACGAAAAAACATTCAAGAATAAAAGACTTGAGTGATATTTGATTTGATACTGGGGTACATGCAACAAGCAAGCTAATATGACTATGTTTAATTTTGTTATGTTATTTAAAATTTATCTATGATATATTTCTGCAATAAGATATAAATTTGATACAACATACTCTCGGCCCCTTCTCAAAAACAAGTGCCCAGACAGAAAAGTGGTTACATAATTTTGACTGTTATTTGAATAAAATGTTGATTGATTGCTTTTACTTTAAATGAGTATATAAGATTTGTTTCTATGTCATAAGCATAGGATATTCTCTTTCTTTACTTTTTGTTTCATAGTTGACTCCTTTAATGTAAAAACTTAAAAATGAAATACTACTACAATGAAACATAATAATGAAGGAATCAGAGAAACTGAACAAGCAAAATTTATTATAACTGAATAATATTGATACTTTTAACACAAATTAAAAAAAAAAAAACTGCCTTCAACTTTATTTTTTTAGGCATTAATTTTTGAAAAAGATTCTGGACAAAATTTACTGGATTACATAACATATACAATACAGATATAATAAATTTATTTGCCGAACTTCACCTTTAATTTGTTTTAAAGAATGAAGTTTATATAGTAAGACATTTGATTTTATTTTTTAAAACAAGATTTACTTTTCAAACATGGAATATAAGTTTTAGTTAACAGATTTATGACATTTAGAACACTAACTAGAGTAACAGCTGTAAAAATAATAAACTTTAATGCAATTATACAAATACTTCATAAAAATAAAAAATATTCTCATTAAAATACTGTGAATGCTAATTCAGAAAGCTTCAAAAATTTACATTTCACAGACATTTAATCTAATTTCCTAGAATGGATTTCATTTTTATACACATTTTCATGATTGTGCATTTGAAATACACGACTCACAGCTGAGGTAGGATCAGATGTATTTCTCTTCCTAAACAAAGACAATGTATATTGAAAACAAGCGAAAAATTTTTTGCATTGGAAAGATCTTAAATATAAAAATTACATGTTTGTGTACATTAAGCTCAGTTTCCCTTAAAATTATTACAGCCTAAACACAACTTAAAAGGTTTTTGTGATAATATAAAAAATATGATTAGCTTGAAAAAATAATTTATTACTTTAATCTAAATACGTAAAACAAGTAAATTTTGGTGAAGAATGCTATGATAAAAACGTTTCCCCGTGAACAAAATTTTAAAATATTTTTTATATTCCAAATGCATATGCTAACTGCCAAGTTAAAAAATGTAATTTATCTATAAATTAACAGGAACTTTGAAATACTAGGATAAGTTTTTTTCCCCCTTATGCGTTTATGAACAGACATTAAAATAAGTAATTATACAAATTTAGCTATTAAATGTGGTTTCAATACAAGTCTTCATGAGTAGATCAAACACTTTTGCCATTCAGAGGGTTAAATATGGATATACTACGTCTGAATGAGCATGTTTTTGGGATTAATAAAATCACAATATATTATAAAAACAGCTGTTTGGAGCAAAAGCATATACAATGTAAGTTCATAAAATTCCTTCAATTTTTGTTACCTCTAATAAACTTTAATGTAAAATTTTTAAGTAAGGATCACAATAAAAACATATTTTATCCACAAAATATTATAAAAATTTAATGCCTTTTTAAATTATAATAAAAATACAGAAGACATTTTGAATCCATAACCACAAACAGAAAATAACCCTTTTTTTTTAGTATAGTAAAATACTTTTCCACATAATATTTTCCTTCTACCATTTATATATCACCGATAACTATCTCATTTTCATACATGATTAATAATCAATCTTTATCATTATCTTAATGAATTGCTCAAAACGGCTACAACAATTATAAAAACTGTTGTATGTAGAATGCTGATATTCTATACTACATTTTTTCATTACATAAAAAATTCTGTAAACTTATATACATTACAAGCATAATAATTACAAAGTACAAACAAATTAATAAATATAAATGCTTTTTAATGAAATAAATACAATGGTAATTTGTATTAGTCACAAAATGCAATCTATTACATTACTTCAGAAGTAAGTCATTCCAATGAAAAATTTCCTTGCGAATTTTAATTTCTAAATTTTACACAGATCAATAAATACAAGACTTCCAAAGTCTAAGCACAATTTTACGAACATTAATTACCTGAAGCACAGTAAGCAATTAATAAAAATCAAAGAAAATATTAAACACATGCCGTTATACAAAATTTAAAAAGATGAAAATTTACAGTATATGGCAAAATAGTAATGAGAGGGAAAAAAAAAAAAAAAGACACTTGATTTTTAAACTGTGAAAATAAGAAGACACTTGATTAAACTGTGAAAATAAGAATATGGTAAAAACAGATCTAATCCTTATCTGTTCAAAATCCTGAAAAGAGAATTTCAGAAGAATTAACATACCCATTTTTATATATACAATATGGTAATAAATTATAATAGTACTTAATTTTATATTTATTTAAAATGGATTGAATGAAAATGACAATAAGTATTTAATTATGGAATTCTTTCTAAATTACATTTCTGATAAGGGGAGAGAGAAAAACTAGTTAACAGTTCCAACATGTGAATTTGTTTCACAAAATTTGTACATACACATACATGTCTCTGTATCGAAGCAAAAAAAGATTAAAATTTAAAAACGGGAAGAAAGTACTATCAAATTTTATTAATACATTTATAACCCTCTTTCAGAATGATTTTTAAAATGTGTTAGAAATCTTAGCCCAACTTCAAAGTTTTATATTGTTTACAAGATGTGTTTTTCAATTTAATAACTTTTTTTAATTAAAAAATTAGCAACATGTAAAAAATAATCTACAATATTTCAATACGTAATGCTTTCATTTCATACAAAATTAAAATTCTTAATTTAAATTGATATACTCTAAGACATGCACACAAACTGCATGCAAGCCAAATGCACAGTCTAATAACAGACATGAACCCCCTCCAAGACATTTGTTTCTTTTTAACGAAACAAAATTTTTAATTAAATTAAAAAAATACTAGAAATTTTTCAATACATACATATAACAATGGCAAATGAGGCAAAGAAAATATTCTAATTTATACTTATTTTATGCCTGAAATCTAAAAATTTCGTATCTCCAAGAAAATTTTATTGGTCATATTTTGTAATTCAATCATATTCACAACTAAATATTAAAATTTTCAGATTAATATTTATTCAAATAATGGTAATACAATGAAGTAACCCTAAATGCTTATTTTAATTTAAACTAGAAAGAAATATATCTTATATTTCTTCCCAAGAGACACAAAACTTGAGAATGAAAACCTATTATTTCCTTTTATTTACTACATTTTTCTATGAAGCATACAGAAAAAAATATTTGTATGTTAATAAACTTCTTTGTTTCTTACTACACTTTTCAAACACATTTTGATTTTCATTAAGTCTGTGGCCTTGGAGGAAAATTACTAGAAAGTATTTTCATCACCAATTTGTGGGTACTCATACCAATTTCTAGATCAATCTGCTTCTTTATGCATATTTATTAATTTTCAAATAAAGTAAAAATGTATGTAAATGCACTCAAAAACAAAGCTATTATTCTTACTTCAAAATTCGTAACTGAAGATATTTAGCTTTTCACAAGTACTAATAAAAGTTAATCAAATTTGTATCTTCAAATCTTTGAATAAGATTTATAACACAGAGTAAACTAATAAGCTCCATTTCTAAATTTTCTGGATCATTACTCACATTTGTTTTTAGCAATGAAGATTATGTGAAATTGAATTCAAAACCATTAAAGTTTTAAACTTTTCTTCAAATTCTTGTCATAGTAATAATGCTAATTTACAGAAAATGTATTCGTGGGCCACATAAAATTGCTTCGAAAGAAACATGAGCCCACCCCGGCTGCTAGTCTAAGACCACTGTTTGAGACTTCTGACAGACTTTTAGATTCAATGAAAAATAAAATCTGTTTTATGTCACGTACTTATAACTCAAATTTCAGAATAGTGTTAAAGTGGAAGTGTTAAAGACTTCAAAATGTTTTGCATAAATGCTACATTCTTTTAATCACTTCAAATTACTACTTTCTGACCATCAGATATCTGACTCAAAAAAAAAAAAAAAAAAAAAAAGAG
>KK118950.1:323319-335947 GCA_000611955.2 Stegodyphus mimosarum
AAAAAAAAAAAAAAAAAAAAAAATTCCTATTATAAAATGTAACTGAATGAAGAACATAACAAAAACAATCGCTATTCATTAAAAATCACGATATTTATACCATTATTTTATCGCCCAAAACAAATTCGACTACTACTTTTATTACTGACACGTTCCCTATAAAAAAAAACAAGAAAGCTCATTTTCTTAGGACCATAATGAAAATGAAATTCACATTATTCTAATTCATCAGTGCTTCAAAGACTCTTAAAGTTTGCATAATACAATTAGCTATTGTTTACTGAGCGTACTTTATGTATAATCATAGTTTATTTATTTAAGGACAAACTAACAGTTCTTTTCAAAAAATAGTATACATGAAAGAAAATAAGTATTATTATGGAGTGAAAAGAAATTAAAAATTGTATACAGTATGCATCCTTGCTTATCAAAATGATTAGCAAAACCAATTCAGATAATCATGTGGTATGGGGAACTGTTAGCTTATCCTTAAACTGGAATTCACATGAAAACAACAAATGAAACAATAAAAAGTACCCAAACTTACATGCTTCAAATTTTTAGAAAATCATGAGTTGCATTCTGTGAGCATTCAATCACTCACTCATCATTGAATGCAATTCAAATCTGAGTTGTATTCAATCACTCACAGTGACAACATTATGGCAGCATGAGACTAATAAATACCAGGACTTCAAGAAAATAAATCCACTTTGGAAGTAGTAGCCCCATATTTTGTATAAAATTTATGAGAATTCTGTGATGAGCAGAGCTTTTATTCTCATCACTTCCAGTGCAAAACAGTATTCCAACAGCAGACGACAATTCTTTGTTTTGATCAATGTTTTCTATTGCTACCACAGACAAAATATTGCATTCACAAGAATTAAAGCAAATGCTCTGGTCTCATGCAAGGTAGATTCAACAACAAAAAATTGTGGTCATGTCGCAAAATGCGCTATCTGCATTAGCTATTGATGGTACTTCAGATTACAATATGAGTTACATAAAACTGTGCAACATTCGTGTTTCATACTACAATAGGAGTCAAGTCTGAATATCATTGTCATTAATTTTATCATTATGTCACTGTTGGAATCAATCAAAATTCAAGGGAAGAAATTTTCATAAAATGATTTTATTCAGATGATTTATACCTGGGGAAAATTGTTGCTTTGTCTCTGATGATGCAAACACTATGGTGAATAGTGTAAAGGGAATTTTAGCTTTCATTAGCAAAGTTAGCTTTCTATAATTCTGCAAGGATAAAGGGAATTTTAGCTTTCATTAGCAAAGTTCAACTTTCTATACTTCTGCAAGGATGTTCTTGACATTTTCTTCAAATAGCTGCTTAAAATATCTTAAGTTAATGGACTAGAATGCTGAACAGCTTTTGATTCATATGCATTAATTTTTCTTTATAAAAAAATTTTAAAAATTGAGTGTAGAACTAAATATTAAAAATTTTTGAATATGTGAGCACTCACTAGGATAATTAATTGCACAGTTTGAAGCTTTACAGTAATCTCTTCTAATGAAAATGCCGATTTTTCCAATTCACAAGTTCTTAACATTAAATCAGAGATAGAAAAATTGATGGATAAACCTTACTGTTTATTCTTCAGTAATATACTCCTAAAACTGATGTAATATAGTACAACATTTCAAGGTTGCAAGCAGGCTGTACAAATTTGGAGAGCTCAGCAAAATAAACATTGATTATTCC
Source organism: Stegodyphus mimosarum (assembly GCA_000611955.2). Classification (NCBI taxonomy): domain Eukaryota; kingdom Metazoa; phylum Arthropoda; class Arachnida; order Araneae; family Eresidae; genus Stegodyphus; species Stegodyphus mimosarum. The sequence goes on from KK118950.1 coordinate 325,046, forward strand.
ATTTGCACCTCACAGCAATGCACCAATTGAAAGCATTTTCAGCATTGTGCAGAAGAATCACTGAATTTATCCACAAAAAGCAGAAAGTTAAATCATTTACTCACAACACTATTTGTTACTAGTATAAGTTTAGCTGCTTCGCGGCTAAAAACAGCAACACATATCAGGGCTGAAACAATAACATGGAGAAAAGTATCTCAATTTTCTACCCTTTTAATCTTTTTGTTTCTTGTGCAAAACTATAAATAACATTCCTTTTATATACACTCATGTCCAAAATTATCTTTACATACCCAAAAATGATGATATTCAACGAAATATCGAATCAATGTGATCCGTATTTGCAGGGAATGTGTGAAAACCAAGCCTAATTAGCATTATCCAATCAAAAGTAATCAAACGGTTTGTGATATGCAAATCTAGGCGTTACATCATCAAAGGGTGAATCAAGAGCTTTGCGCAAACTGAATATTTGAGTGAATTTTTGCAACATAGCATTTGATTTCAGTGTGTAGGGACTCAAAGTGGTTTGTTATGGCTTAGAAGTATCATTTGGAAGAATCTGTAAAGTGGCGAATTATCGGCCGTTTAGAAGCAGGGCAGTCAATCATGGAAACAGCCACATGTCTGAATATTTCAAGACAGTCTCTAAGCTATGGAAACAGTTTCAAAATGATGGAAGTGTTGTAAGGAGGCCTGGACAAGGTCGGAAACGAATTGCAACTGCTTCTGAAGATCGGTATCTGGCATTAACTGCCTGTCGTAACAGAAAGGCTACTGCTCGCCAGTTAAGTTCAGAGCTTGCAGCCGCCACTGGAACTGTTGCATCACGGCAAACAATATACAGAAGGCTTAATGAAAAAGGCCTTTATGCCAGAAAGCCAAGGGTATGTGTTTTACTGTCTTCACAGAAAAAGAGGGATCGCTTTAATTGGTGTAAAGAACATCAAAACTGGACTGAACATCAATGGTCCCATGTTCTCTTTACTGATGAGTCGCGGTTTAGTTTAACTGGTGATTCTAAACGTGTTTACATCTGGAGGGAGTCAGGAACACGAAATGATCCCTCGAACATTGTGGAACGTGACCGTTTCGGTAGTGGAGGTGTGATGGTATGGGGTGGAATAATGATCGATGGACGTACGCCCCTACACGTGTTCAGCAGCGGATCTGTGACAGGCCAGATATATCGGGATGAGGTCTTAGATCCTTATGTAAGACTTTTCAGGGGTGCATATGGACCTGACTTTTTATTTATGGATGATAATGCCCGTCCACATCGAGCAAACCTCGTTGATGAATTCCTTGAAAGTGAAGACATTAAGCGAATACCTTGGCCACCAAACTCTCCTGACCTTAACCCGATAGAGAACTTATGGGACTACCTTGGAAGAGCAATTGCACGTATACATCCTCCTCCTAGAGATGTAAATGCTCTGAAGACGGCATTGCTGGAAGAGTGGAGATTAATTCCCCAAACTGTGGTTAACAACGTTATTTCCAGCCTTAAAACACGTTGTGATATGTGTGTACAAGTCAGGGGAGATCATATTCCATATTAAATTCGTAAGACTTAATTCTTTTTCTGAATCATTCCTTTTTTTCTTAACTCTCTTTGTCACACTTTATTACCATTTTTATTGTTTCATGCTACAATTTTATATCATATGAGGTGATCTTCAATTTTTTCTTTTGCATTTATGTGTCATCATGTTATGTATGATTCCACGAAAATTCATTAAATTATAAGTCATAGTTTCTGAGAAATCCGTGAATTTATGCATGTAAACATAATTTTGGACATGAGTGTAGTATAATTCCCAGTTTATAATGCCAAGGTCCTTCCTTCCATTCTTAAGAATTTTCAAGAGTTGTGATCATGATTCAGTTAAGAATTACTGACAGTTTCCTGAAGATGACATTTCTAAGTCAATCATAATTTCAGTCCATCTCACTCTCCTTATTCATTTATGCCTTGTCAAACAATTCCAGATCGTAGGATTTTTTTTTTTTTAAGACGTACAGATTTTTAAAACATAAGTTGTGAATTTTAAGGCAATTTTCATTATTAAGCCTCTTCTGAATTAAAATACATCTAGTATTTATTTGCAAAATGCAAGTTTGGAATTCGTTTAGTTTTAGATTGAATTAAAGGCAATTACAGCAATTAAGTTGCTTTTTGTAATAACAAATAAACTACTGCAAAATCCATACTCAATATGTACATTTCCTTACTTAGATGATTAAAGAACTTTCAGTAAATGTATTATATTTTTCTAGAAAAGTATGTAATGTGATATAATGTGATATCACATTACATACTTTGATATTTGATAATGTGATATCTCTCTCTCTCTCTCTCTATATATATATATATATAAAGAACTATAACAGTTTATATGGAAAAAGTCATTTCATACCTTTATCAAATGCATAATTCTTTAAGACATTCTTGCAGCTTCTTCCTAGCAAGTTGAACCTTTTCTTCCTGCTTTTTAATATCTTCTTCAGTAACTACAAGAGCCTGAAAAGAAATAAAAAATTTAAGTTCTCCCTCTACACTCTGCTTAAAACTATTACATTGTACTTCGTGAGATACTGACATGAATTTTAACAACTGGTTTAAACTGTATTCAGATTTTTCTTGAATACCGCTGCTGAAGAGGGACATATAACATTTATTTAATTTTGTTCCAACACCAATTTTAATACTGTCTTGCAACATTTATCAAAATAGCAATACCTGAAATTTGTTATGAATTATGTACTTCATGTTTTGTAATATAGAGAAACAGAAATTTGGCAGGTAAGTTAGTTAATTTTTGCTTACTAGTTTGATTTTTAACTTCTTATTTACTACAAGTTTTTAACTTTTAATTTCATGGATTATTTCATTTTTTGTCTTATGATTTTTAAAATTTGTACTTTTGTTTCTAATTTTGTACTTGAAATGAAAAGAGAGTGTAGGGGGATATGTCTTCTAAAGTAAGCATCTCGTTCAGTTTAACTTCTTACTTCTAACTTAAAGTTTCGCTTGCCAGTGGCAACAGAGAGTCGAAAAACAAACTTTGAAATGAGCTGTCGGTTACTCGGCTTTTCTTAATAGAATTTGATTCGAATGGGGAATTATTCCCATCTTTTGGTTTGAAATTAATCTCGAACCATGTAAATAGTGTAATATAACAGATGTGTGTAAAATAAAAGTCATTAAGACCTATTTTGAGTTAGGATTCGAGTTTGAATTAAATTTTGAAATTGAAAGCTCTCTCAAACAGAATCGTCTGCACTTTAGAATTCGTGGACTAGAAATAACAGAGAGGAAAATGATTTATCTGAAATATCTTCGACTATCAATAAATTTATACTTATGGTCAATATTAATAATTTATAAAAGCATTTTGATGAAAAAAATAGTTGTAAAACTGTTATTGCAAAAATTATCAGGGGTTATACAGTTTTGTAAATAGTTTACACAGAATTTTGATTTCAAAAAGTTATCTTGGATTCAGAAAGTATTTTTGGTTGATGTTAATGAGATTAATTACCTGCCGTATAAATCCCAAGAAGAAATTATTGAGTTATTGTGCAACTGAAAATTTCCACAAAAATCCTTGACTGAATTCTAGTTCAGAATTAGAACTGAATTTCTCACAATTTCTGAAATAGCATCGAATTCCTTCTGCAATTTAGCACCACATACTTATGTGAAATGACTCTACTTATTAAAAACAAATGCCTTTCAATGTTGACACATCAAATATTACACAAATATTTAATTTATTACGGAACAAAAAAAGTATTCTCATTAAAATGTGATTAAAGTCTCATTAAAATGTGATCTGCTTTCAATAATTTTTGTATACCTTAAACAAATTATAAAAACTGCCCTTTTCATGTGCATAATGTTTAGCAACAAATAATTTTTTGAAAAATATTAATTTTTACATCTTTTATACTTAACATCTGGGATCGTAAAAAAATAATGATAAAAAAAGGTCATGAGTGAAAAAAGTTCAAGAACAGCTGTGCTAAACCATCAAATGTGGTAAACAGCTTATTTCACCTCATGAGCCGTTAGTTATACAGTGATGTCATCAGAAAAAAATGACAAGAATGAACACCAGTCCACTCATTTTCTTTTCAGTGTTTTCCTTCGAAGTGTTTTAAAAAAAGGGAAGAGGAAATAAACAAAATAATCAATACAGATTATACAGTTAGACAACTGCTGACTAATAAAGAACCATGATTAAATTCCTGCATTTTCAGCTGCAGTTAGGAATGAATTATTCTACAACTGTTGATTATTCTAATTACATACATTCTTATTTGTTAGCAATTTTATGAATAAACATTATGTACTAATATCATGACTTTTAATGCTCACAAACTTTTGATACATAACAATTATTACAAATTCCGTCCCTAAGCTTGGCCGTCTTCCCATGCAATATAGATGCAAATTATTACAATGATGCTTATATACAAATTTCTATCATTTTTAGCATTAATGTAACTATTTCAATAAAATCCATGTTATGCTACATAATATTAAGGATTACCTGAACTAGGGGTTGCTCAGGATTAATATATACACTAGGATTCTTATCTAAAACAACTCTTGAATTTGTTTGCCCAACTATTGGCTGTCCACTGACATGTAAAGCAGTCGCTATACTTCTAAGTAATGTCTCTTCAGTTAGATCTGGTCCAACACCTAGAAATACATTTTAATGAATTATTCAACAGTTCCATTAGTCATTCAATTAGCAAAATTATGTTATCATAAAAACAGTTCCCAGATTCACAAATATAATTGTATGTTCTTGAACAAAACCATATTTAAAATTTTGATTATTATGAAAATCAAACTGAAAGAGGAAATGATGACTAAAACTATTACATTTATACCAAAATAACAGTGGCTATTTAATTGCTTCAAGATCAAGCATCACTTTAAAAAGATAATTTGTAAATAGCCATGATACATAAGAATTGTGCAATAACTCAGTTGAATAGAATCATACAATCAAACATGTTATAAATTTTAACATTTTTAGCTACTGCCATATTTCAATATTCTTAATATCCATTACTTAATCATGTAAGAAAAGTTACATTCTTTTGGTATACATATAAATCTTTCAAAGCTAAAAAATATATAATTTGTAAATTACCAATTTTATATTACATCTGTAAAGTTAAGATTTTTTCAGTCATGGTAAAAAGTAATGATAAATTCTAAAACTAGTAATAATTTATTTACTTCATGGAACTTAAGACAATTACATAATCTGAAACATCCATCCTTTTAGTAACAGATATTGAAAACAAAAACTCTTTACACACATCTCTTTAGGCAATTTCAGAAACTTTTAGAACTTACAGAACCACAAATGATTCAGAATCTCCATGACGTTTGTCTATCTATCTTAAGTAAATTATTTAACACTTGTCTTGATCAGAAATACTTTCCAGCAGTGCAGAAAAAAGCTAGAATCATGACTATTCTTAAAAACATTGAAGTTAAGTGGTCTAGTATTAAGAATTCAGATGCATCAAAGTGTCTTGGAAAACTTTATATTAATAAACTCAATTGGCACTTAAGAAGCATAAATATTTTGGAAGATCAATATGGCTCTCAGGGTTCAGTTGAAGATGCACTTCTCTTATGTGACATAGTAAAGCAAGGTAAATGGAAAAATTAGGTCATGACTTTGATGTTTCCAGATATAAAAGGGACTTCTGACAATGCCTGATCACAAGGAACCAGAAATTTATTGAAACATGCTAATGTACCTAGGAACATCTTTTATCTGATAAAAATTTATTTTTTGTATCCTTGCCCTGTAGGTAACATTATGAAATAATATAATTTGGAAAATGACTGTCCTCAAGGATCAGTCTCTGGAGCCCCCCCTTTTTTAAACCTTATAATTAATGATCTTTTGCATAAATTATCTGCTCTTTAAAACTATTTTTTAATTAATTCTGCAGATGATCTGCTTTTAATTGTTCATTGCAAAAGTTTTGTTGATACTTGTTCTTAGTCTCAAGATTTACTAGATTTTGATTTCAGTAGTCTAAACTGTATAAATTGATGTTAAACCTACTCAAAGGCAAAATTATGATGGTATATAAAAAGATGAATACGCACTACAGAATAAATTTATCACTTGGGAACGTTCCTATAAAAGATTTTCAGGAATTATCTTGGATAAAAATTTTCAGTGAAAGTATATCTCCCATCTCTCATGAAAATGCAAAGAGGAAAAAGTGTGGTTCTGTAACCAACAGGCATTTGAGCCCACCCTCCCACCATGAGTCTCCACCATGTGCTGTCTGCATTTCAGATTTTGCTTTGCATCTATAAATGTATGTGTGTGTAAGATAAACATGTAAATAAAAAAATTAACTTTATTTTGCAACAATTTTTGAACTCTATTTTAATTTGGCTATTTTTCCTTTCCACCCTAAAAATAACAATAGCATATAAGTTTTTTCAAACTGCTTTATTTATAAATTAATCCATGCAATATGATTTCATGCACAGTGCTAATGATGTAGCTATCACATAAGGCTTTAGCCAATAAACATTTTAGAAACATTATTAACCAATAAGGATTAAATGTGAACTAAAACTAAATCATTCTGAATAGGATTTTCAGCTTGAACATGGTGCATTCTCTCTCACCCATACTTGCTAACACCTGTTGCTCCTCCTTCTCCAAATGTATTTTAAAAATGTAAAAGGTATTGAAGTCATTCTTCAAGAGCAAGCACTTATTGCATCTGTTTATCATGGCAGGCTTAAAATAATATGTATCACACACACAAAAAAAGAAATATTGCACAGGCTATTAAAACTGCAGCTATTTCTTTATGCATCTCCGCATCGATTTCAAAATTCTTTTCATGTATATTCTAAACTATATGACAATCTATAAAGTATTCAAGATAATACACAGAGGTGAATTTATGAGATAGCCCAACTGCAAAGTACTCCACATTCCAAGAAGATGCCAAAAGCAACAATTAATTTTAAAACAAAAGTAAACATACTTCAGGTTTTGCAACGAGATGCCCCTAATAGTTAGGGTGAGATGCTCCCCTGAATAAATCTTACTGTCAATCCATTAAAATATCTTTATAAATAGGTGAACATATATGGATGACATGGTGTTAAAATGCAAATTATTATGAATGCATAGGTCTAACTTATGCATTTGATACACTTGCAAACACAGAATACAATAGTATATTTCACCTCTTGAAACTATACTCATGTCCATAAATTAAGAATAATGCCAGCTCTGGTAAAGCAAAAGTTCAGAAACAAAACAAATGTGACTTTTTCATAAAGCCCATTTATTAAACAAAAGATAAAGAATAAAAATGATGGTGTATGTATAATGCCATTCATAAAAACTACGATTTTTTGCTTCTGGAGGCAATTACAAAAAATATCTCCTTTATGAAAACTTAACATTACATCGTTGGTATGATGGTTAATACATTGTATGTCTCCCAGACGATGAAATACAGTCTGTACAACGCCTAGGCATGCTGCATATCAAATTACCAAGCTGATCTTGAAGATTTCTCCACTCAATCAGCAATGCTCTCCAAAGTTCCAGTACACATGTAGGAAGTGCTTAATGAGCTGCTATTCTTCGGCCAAGCATGTCCCACATATGCTGTACTGAATTCAAGTCAAGTGAGAATGCTGGCCATTCCATATGGGGAATATTCTCATTGAAGGCATTCCTTTAAAATGCTTGCATGGTGAGGATGGGCATTATCATCTATAAACACAAATTCTGCACCCATGGCACCCCTACACAAATGCACATGTTGTCTCAGAATGATGTCCCAATAATTTGGCATGCTATGGTTCTGATCTGAACATGCAGACCTGTTCTAGAATCCAGTATAATTCCATTCCAAATGAGCAATACTACACCACCGTAATGGTGTCATTTAGTGATGTCTTGGGTAACTGGACTTCTCCATATGAAAGTCCGACAGGAAACAGACTGCAAATTAAAACTGGACTCATCGAAAAACATCACACAAGCCCACTGTGACAATGTCCACATTGCATGTTCTCTACTCCAGTCTAAGGTTAACCGTTGGCGACAGTGACTTGCCATGGGCAGAACACACAGGACAGGCCTGCGAGCATACAGACCAGTCTGTCCCAAACGTATGTACATGGTTTACCTTGAAACTGTCATGCCCATTGCTGAAGATAGCTGAGGAGACATGCCATCAGCTTCTTTTGGCAGTTACTGCCAAGTAATGGTCATCATTCGGTGTTGTAACTTGAGGGGGAGGGGCAACCTGTATTGTAACATCTACTGACATTTCCCTCATTTCGGAATCGTTGCCAAAGCCTAGAGATGACACTTTGCGCTATTCCAAGTTACTCGGATACTTCCATCTGAGTACGCCTACATTCCAGGTGGCCGATATTTCTACCACATAAAAGATCATCCACATGCATTCTCTGTGTCAGAACTATTTGGTTGTGGCATTGAGCGGCATGTAGAACGCTTGAAAACAATTTTACTTCTTTGCTACCATTCCTGACACTACTATCAGCATCTGATGGCTTCCTGTAATTTGTATATTATTCTTGAAGATGTCTGCAATCAACTACAGGTGAAATTTTACTTTAGCGTTTGATTTCCATGTGATTCTGAATTATCCTTAATTTATAGACATGAGTGTAAATATACATAAGGCAATTTTCCAAAACTAAATAAATTTTAAAATTATTATTAAAAGAAAAAAAAAAAGGAGAGAGAATTTTCCAGGGGGAAAAAAATGTCCCCTTTGCCATGATATGTCATGAAAATGAACAATTATATAAATTTCCAATAACTAGAAACAATAATATTCCTGAAATAGCCTTTTTTTCTGCTTATATAGATTAGAAATCCTTCCTGATATCTTATACTTGAATACATTATAGAAGTCATATGAGAAGTTTCTGAAAAATACTATGAAATACTCTCATTCAAAAATGTTGGCCATTTTATTCATCAACTAATTTCACTTACAACCAACTCTGAACTGGTATTCAAAATTAACAGTCCACTGTTACATTTAAAGATTAAATTTCATGACTGGTGCAGAAGAAATATCAAAAGCTCAGATTCAATGACTGAAGACAAGGCTAACAAAATCTAATTTAACAGACAACTGAAAGAGCTGTAACTTCAGCCCCATGGGAAACTGCCTTATGTTTACATTACATTTATGGATAACCATAAAATACACCCAGTCTGCTTAACAAAACAAAACCAGGAATAAATTACCAAAAACTGGTAACTTAAGATGCATGGCTACACTGGGTCTAAAACAGTACAAATAAAAAAGGCACATGCTAAATTAAATGAAAGAATTAGGTATTTATTTCTCATTGTGCATAAAAATCACATACTGTCATCAGATGAAAAACAATGGCTTGACTACATAATTTGCACTGTCCGATTAATTTTATGTGTAAAATTTTAAAAATTGCATTATTTATAAATATTGCTCTCCACAAATTTACCCAAGAATTATTATAATTTTGTCAACTTGTATTTCTTTGCAGCATTACTAGCCTCTGAAATTGTAATGAGATGCTCATGAAATACAACTGGTAGTGAAATCTCACACAATTAGTATTTCAGTATTTAAGCTGTAATTTATGTATACATTAAACATTAAATCTGCTGCCTGAAAATTTATATCAACATTATAAACTGTAAATAACATTTACTATGACATGCGCACACACACACATACCATAATAGCAATACTTTATGCTTAACTAATGACAATATTACACAATTGTTTAACACAACGATCTAAAAATCTTACAATCACAAAACATACAAAAAAGAGTACATATTATTACCTTTCATATTTCGAGGAAGTTCAAAATTATTGAATGCTTCTTCATCCATGTCTGATGCCTTAAGTCCTTGTAATCTTTTTTCCCAGAATAACTAAACAAGAAAAATATTCAATACTGCATTCACCTTATAAGACAAAAAACTGATTAATCATCTGCAAATCAATAATAATCTGCTATAAAACAGAACAATGGAATTTTCACATTTTATCTTTTAACAAATATATATCTATATTCTACATTATTTGTGCTTCTCTGAAAAGCTAATACAGTAGACCAGACATCCACAATGCTTGGGATTACGAGATTTCACGAATAGAAAAGATAAATCATAATATTTAGAGTAAAAATACAAAATAAATAAGGACATATAGACTAAAGGCATGAAAGATGAACATTAATAAAGCACAAATTAAAAAAAAAAAAACTTTTTGGCATGATTCAAGCTTTTTCTTGATAGAAGTTTGTTTTAAAACTTTACGCTGCTCCAGAGTAAGTTTTTCTGTAAATTACACAGAGTCATAATCTCTTGCTCTGTAACACAGCTCTACTTTTCTAAAAATTTTAAGTATTTTTCACCATGTTCCAAACCTTCATTAAAAGGCATTTTCTCACTTCTATCAAATTCACTATCTATGTCAGTGTTGGAGTCATCTTGCTATGTTGAGTTCAAAATAGAGCCAATAATTTCATCATTGGCCATCTGATATGCCAGTGCTGGTTGATCTGGATACATCATCCATTCAATAATATCTTCTTTTTGAAAAGCCTCTTCAGTTGTTCTTTCTGTCGAATACAGAACAAATTCTCTTGCTTTAACCTTTGCTGCACTGACCCTAAAACCAGATAATTAACTATCATCACACTAAGTTTCAATAAACACAGAAGATGGCCATACATTATGCAGATATTCACTACTGTTGTATGGGAAACAATTCCATGATTCTGCTAACAAATAGATTCAGTCTTTTGATGGCGAATTTTTTTTTTTTTTTTTT
>KK118950.1:335966-367442 GCA_000611955.2 Stegodyphus mimosarum
TTATAATCACGTAAACTAGATTAGTCTCTTGACAGAATTTTTTTTTTAGAAACTCTGATTTGCACTGGCATTTAATACAGTGTATTAAGCCCTAATCCATTGGTTGTATGAATGATATAGTATATTAGGGCAAAAAAAGGCTATGGCATTATCATATGTTAAAATGGTTGCATCTGGTGTGCACAGCACTTGTCTAACAGTAGTAAAAGCTTACTATTTGATGGTAACGCCATACTGTTACAGTGCCTTCTAGTCTCTTTAATAAAATGCTGCACGAACCATTTAATCATAAGTGGTTTCGTGAACCAGGAATTTTTATTATTCCTGTAAATCAGAGGTAAGGATTTTACTCCTTTCAGAGCTCTAGGATTGCACTCACTACCATTGGTTTACATTTCTAAGTTCCAGAAGTTACAAACAAATAAATGCAAATATTAATGAAACTCATAACACAATCAATTGTTTAGTGTATCTAGTTACACAAATCAGTAAGTGAAGAAATGACAAATCAGTCCACTTCCATAAGGGGGAAGAAGCCCGTTTTGTCCCAATTTATTCACATTAAAATATAAATTTCCAAATTCATAATATATAGACATTTATTGGATATGACAATAAGAGGTAATTCATTTGGACCATATTGATCTGCACTCAATTTAATTTTAATGAGCAGCTATCCAACATATTAGCTAAACATCTTTACAAGACAAACCTTCTGAATGCTCGTTTGGAAACTGAGTGAACAACCACTCATGTGGCAGGCCAAAAAGGTAAAAAAATATAAGAATTTAACTGAAACCTTCTTAAACCAATTCCTGAGAAAAACTGACCATAAATTAAAATATTCATTCTGAAATTGTTAGATATAAATGCAACTTTTCATGAAGCAATGTGTCAAGATGGCAAACAAGTATCACTAAGAAAAACAGAATTAATGTTAGAGAAAGATGAAAATGATTATCCAATGTTTTAATGAAGTAGAAATGAAGACAATGTGATAGCAGTCATGAGATTCTTTGAAAAAGATGGAGATGACAAGGACAGTGATGATGGAGATGACAAGGACAGTGATGATGAAGAAACAAAACTGAGCAAACTAAATAAACAGTAAAAGTATGTCTTGCAGTAAATAGAACATGTACATAATCAGCATATTACAGACATTTAAGACATCTCCATGATTTCAGGTAAGAAAGAAGCTAAAGAGAACACCAGTGTCCTCAAACTAGTTGTATAAATGATACATTGGAAAAAATCACAAATAACTCAAATTTTCGGAAAATAACATATTTTGTAACCAATGACTTAAAAAGTTTATGTAAATATACAATAAAAATAATACAGTGTCTCAAACAATGCTGTGTTGAGAGACTGAATAAAATCCATTTTAAATATTTATTCCGGTTTTTACATTTTACATATAAGAAGACATCATACGTAACTTTTAATCCAGCACAATTTAAAGAAGTAATACTTTTTTTTTTTTTAACTATGTCACTCAGGCATTCTATCAACACCTTACAGAGGTAAACTCAATTCACATGTTAGTTTTTCTTCATGTTTTCCTTCTTTTCTCCTGTCAGTGAAGAGAAAGCTAATTCGCTGAGAGTGGAAGGATATGTGACATTCCAGATTATGAAATTCTTACAATCTTAAATATTTTTTATTATTTTGTTTAATTCAGACTTTCATCTGTCCAGCTACGATTTCCAGTCAGTCCCATGATAATTACATAAAAGTAAGTAATAGCAGTAACATAAAAATCCAGTTACAACAATTCTTCTGTTAGCCACAAAGAAGTAAAAATGAATCATACAGTCACATTAAAAAACAGAATCTCTTTATCTTTCAGTTCAGAATTTATTTTCACTGATGAAATATGTCAACACAGGGAAAGTACAGGAACTTCAAACAGAACTGCAGAATAATTTAATTCAAAAGTATATTGATAAGCAGAATTATTTGTTTTGACTAAATCTAAATTATGCAAAATTATCTTCTCCTTGACACATGGAAGTATGAAGAAAAAAAATTTGAAAAGTTTCAGATTTTAAATTATATCCAAAGGGGCATTTTTTTAACATTTTGTGTGTTACCTTTATTTATTAAATGTCATGTTCTTCGCACTTAAACCATAAAATTGAGTTCAACAGCGATATCGCAAAATAATTTTAGGCCCAAATGCGCTTTAGCCCACTGCTTGGCGGCGATTGTTTTTGAATGAGCAATAAACGCGCCAACATGGGTAACTCCGTATATCCGCGAACATGGCTGACTGGATATTTTGAAGCTACGGAAACATGTAGTTTTCGCGCATGCGTATTTCCTATTTTATAAAGAACGGTTTTATTGGTAATGTGAGATGACGTAGCGGTTTATTCGAAATTCTTACGTGTTAATTTAAGTAGTTATTTCAGTTGTCGTTGTATTCTTTGAATGCGGTGTTTTTGTGTTGAGTGTTTGCTATTTTCGTACCTTATATTTCGCTAAATACCGAGTCGGTATGGATTTAGCTGTGATGCTGAGAGAGGTGAGTGAATGTACATGTACATTTATTACTTTATTGGAAGTGCAAGTTGCTTAATTTTTATATTTTGTTGCCTTTTATTGAAATAATTTGGCTCAGCTGAAGAACAGAACGCTGGTATCGTTTGCAATTTATTTTATTTTGTTGATTTGTGCACATTGCCTACATTGTGCAATTCGCTGATGTTTTTTTTAAGTTAAAACGGAACGCTGTGCACATGGCATTTTCTTGTAATTTATTTTCGTTATTTTAGCTTATTTTGTTGATTTGTGTACGTTGCCTACATTGTGCAATTCGCTGAAGTTTTTTTTAAGTTTAAAAGGAACGCTGTGCACATGGCATTTTCTTGTAATTTATTTTCGTTATTCTAGCTTATTTTGTTTATTTGTGTACGTTGCCTACATTGTGCAATTCTCAGATTTTTTTTTAAGTTAAAACGGAACGGTGTGTACATGGTATCGTTTTTAATTTTAATGCCCTTTTAAAAAAAATTCCTTCTCTCTGGGATGCCATTTTGGTTATGTTTTCGCGGAGCGTGTCGGGAAGGTTATGTAACGGCATAAAATGTGTAAGTATTACAACATAAAATGCAAATAATTAATTTAAACCTAACTGACAAATATTTTAATGATCATAATGTTAGTTTTGCATATTATTTTATTATCTTTTTGTGGCAACAGTTTCCATACTAATTTAAGAATTCTATGTGTTTACAATAGGTTTTCGCGGAGCGTGTCGGGAAGGTTGCAATTAATTGCAAAGACGTTTCGCAGAAACGCGCCGAATTGGCGATTTTCAAAACATCGCCAAGCAGTGGGCTAAAGCGCATTTTCACCTAATTTTAAAATAAGCATATCTTTACAATTTTCGATACACAGTTCTGCATGCTAGAGATAAAAAGGTTCCCCCCTCCCTAGAGTATTGCCATTGCTCGTTTTTAAATCGTTGAGTTTGTTCATCAAAATTCATTAAAGTTTTACAAAGTATGAAATACATAATAAAACAAATTCCAATTTAGGTTTCCAGATACGCATATTCGGGTGGAAATGTACGCTATTCAAAATAGGGTGGCTCCAGGTACCGTTGTTTTATCACATTTGGTGAAATATATATACATTTATGCAGATTCTTCATTATTTAATTTCTTTAAATATAATACAGGGCAATTAGCTTTTGGTGGAAACAATTTGAAAAGTGAATCAATGCAAAATTGCAAAACAAAAACAATTGTTCTTCAGGGACAAAGTCCCTTTGGACTAACAACATTAACAAAAAATGTCATTTATCATTAAACTGTGTGCTATTCACATTTTAATGAATGAAGTGTTTCATTCATATGTTAAAATACACTGGATGTGACAAGATATTTATTCTTTGGATAAAATATATCAACAAAAATTTTGAAATATATTATGCAAAAAATACTTTTAAAATCATCATGAAAATAATTATGGAAATCTAATATTTAGAGAAAGAAACATATTAAGAAGTTAAAAATAATCTGCACAAAAAATCTGAAATACCTAACAATAAACTGCAATATAATCACTGGCTTCCTTTCTCATACATACTTGTTTAGGTTTATCTTGAGGACCATGTTTGAAATCTGTCCTAACTTTGCCATCAGTAGATCTAATAACTGTCACAGGCTGCTTGAAAATAGATGCAGTCTGGCGTATAGGTGGAACTAACGATGCATCATTACGAATTCCACGGTTATAATCAAACTGAGTTCCTCTCTGACGTTTACTTTTCCTGAGTAACAAGGAATTAATTTTTCCTGTTCGATAATCAAATGTACTTAGATCAACAGCATCTCCCAAAAATCGAGCCAACTGTGGTTTACTACGAAATCTCTTGCCTGATGGACTGAAATATAAAATAAGCATACTAAGACAAAATACCAAGTAAACAGCACAAAAATATTTAAAATTTTTTTTAAAAGCACAAGTAAGGACTCATGGTACTATTCCGTTAGAGCGGCATCAGTTAAAAATAAAGATAAAAGGAGAAGAAAACAATGCTACAACATGGCAAATATCAAAAATTTAACGTTTGAAATACCGTGGCTTGAGATTTTCAATTTTCGTTTGAAATATCATTACACGTTATTTTTTTTGCCATGTTTCGCCATTTTCTTAGTAAAAAGGACTACAGAATTTTGAAATTACTTAATGACGAATAGGTTTCCATAAGATTCCTTCAGGACAAAGGAATAATTCATGACAATTGACTTTGTTCTCAAAATCATTCAATGAAGTTAAATTTTGACTCAAACAAATAAAGAAACCAGGCATTGTTATTTATATGCCATTGTTACATAAGGTCTTGCAGTGGAAAAAAAAAAGTGATTGAGAACCAATACACGGTTTGAAGTCTTGAATCTTTTTTTTTCCCTCAGTGCCGTACGTTTTATCTATCTGTGGTACCAGGAATTGACGTCGACTGAATTTTGCCAACTTCAGTTAGGAATCAACCGTAATACGACAGTAGATTTCAATAACTACTTGAGGGAGGTATGTGCAAATAGTCTGATGTCTCGTAAAAGAAATAAAATCAGCGGAGTCAACAAAATCGTAGAAATAATGAAAGTCTTTTCACAAAAAGGAGAAACAATGGATGCATTCTTCTGGAACAATGGCTATTCAGGGGTTTATGCCGAGAAAGAAAAGAATGTTTTTGGGTCGCTGTTCCAGATCGTTGTCTTACAACATTGTTGACTGCCATTCAAGAAAACAGCGTGGATAGCAGAATTATATTTTCAGACTTCTGAAAAGGCTTTAAGAAAGAGGAATTAAAAAATGACGGTCATGAACATTTCACTGTGAATTCTAATTTTGTAGATCCCAAAAGCGGATGCCATATAGTGGAACATTGTAAGGCAGTGCTAAATGAAGAAATAAACATCAGCGGGACATTGCTTGCCACCATTTAAAGTCATATTTTATAGAATTTATGTGATGTTGGAACAATAACTGAAATTTTTACTGTAACACTGATATTTGTAATTTTATGCCATCTGTTTAGATTGAATTTCCTTCTGCTTTATTATTTTTTATTTATGCGTAGCATATTCTTTATGCCACCTGTTTAGATTCAATTTCGTTTTGTTATTTATTTGTGTGCAAAATATTCTAGATTAAAAAAAAGAAAGAAAGAAAGAAAAAAAAATACCCTTTACAGATTTTTTTTTTTTTTTTAAGTCTTTTGAGCTCTACTACTACTTCATAATTTTAATACTTGGTAACAATTCGCTGTGAAAAGCAAGAGGGGCATTTTTAACCGACGTCGCTCTTAACGGAACATACCAAAAGAACCCTATAAATGTATTTAAATACAAATATTGCCACTTTTTTTTAAGATTGGAAACTTACCTTATGTTGAAAGTACAAAAAGAAAATACTCCATAAATATTGTAATTACGCGCATTACAATAACATTATTTCTTAGAATTCTCACATTATTATTTTTGGCAATAAAACCACCTCTTGCAAAAACTTAAAAAATTATAAAATGTTTGCTGCTAAGTGGAAAAGAAAATTAAAATAGTTAAGTCTATCTAATCATTATTCTGTTCATAACAGAATTTAAAATCAAATTTCCATTTAAGATATTAATGTATTTAGATTTGTTGCATTATAACCTCTCCAAACATAAACAAATCAAATTTAATAACTAACACAGCATATGCACCAGAAAGTAATATACTTTTTTTTTTACAATTATCAATTTACATTCCAATTACAAAAATGGGTACTCTTCTGTTATCAGGACCAGATTCAGAAATGGAATGACATGCAGAATCGCCCACTTATTTGGCAAGTTCTGTTTGGTGCTTTTCACAAGAATAAGAAGAATTGGGTGCTTCCTTTGACTTTTTAAGTGAAAACAGATCGATGTGTACAAGGATACCAAGTTTGTGTAATTTTTAAAAATGCGCCAAGTGGTGCACAATTCTTCACTTTTCCCCAGAAATGTATGTATGTATATATGCAGGTATGTATGAATGTATGTATTAATATATGCATGTATATATGTAGATACATATGTTTGTGTATGTATACCCACACTTAATGCACATACGTACATATACAAATGCATACATACATTTTTTAATCCGGTCACAATAACAAAAGAGTACGCAAAAATGCATATTACATGAAGAAACAAAATCAACGCAATGCAATACTATAGTCCCATAAACCGGATGTAATTTTCAAACATTCATCCCTTTTTAACACATTAGAGACAATTCTTTTCAAAATTCATTCATCATATACTTTTCTCAAATATGCTCACATCTGTGACTGATTGTTTGAAACCTAGAAATCTAAACTAAGTGGCAGAAAACATGGGTATCAGGATATCAAGAATGTCTTATCTTAACCTTTAGGCAAACAGCTCTAAAGCATTACGCCATATTTAAATAATTTAACGTAAGCTTTCCAAAATAAATTCCAAATTGCCATAAGAAACTAATTAAAATTCTAAAATCAAAAGTTTTAATAACTGAAAATAACATCTTGCTCATTTGTTCTTTGGCAGCTGAGGATGATGGTTCCGTAAAACCATCGAAACTAGTCCTGTAAAAATCTGCAAATATAACGCTGATTTTCGTTGTTTGACTATTTTAGATTAATATTTGTTCAGCGTGTTATTCTATCGTAATTGAAATTAACTTCTTTAAAAACATTTAAAATTTTGAGAGATTTAAAATATTTTTTAAAGTATCTTTTGAGAAACATCTTGAGTCAATTTCTGGCATATTAAATACATAAATGCACAAGAATAATACATTCTAGTATATATCGACTTTTAACAGGAAAGATGAATTCTATAACTTTAAAATTTTAAACTGGCAAACTTACTTCATATATCAATGTATGGCAGGAAAATTATTCTGACTATTTTAAAAGTATGTTGTACATTTATTCACAACAATACAGTTCCTACAATACTACTAAATGATAATAAAAACCCAACATATTCAATAAGCATACAAATATATTACTTTCAATAATTCTGCTTCTCAGATATAAAATAGTCCGCGTATATTAAAATTCCTGAATTTCTGGATAATGCGACGTCGTGCATAGACTACAAAACTTCATTTTCCGGCAATTCCTTTGCGAAGTGCCAAAATCAGATTTGCCACATTTAATAATGTTATTATATGTGAACTTCTAATTTCATTGCGTACATAAATGAAATTTTGTTTCTTACAAGTATAACGTTCAAAATATTGTGCACGGGCAATGCATGAGGAACTGTTAAAGAGGGAATATACAATGTAACAATAAGTAACTATCAGGAGTTTTAATTTCCTAGCAATAATAAAATTTCAGGAATCATAACTTATCACACAATTTTACAACACTCAACAGAAAGAAAGAAGGAAATGTCTTGAACAGAAAGTTCGATTTTTAAAAACATTTATATAAACACACCTGTAATAAAAAACGTCAATTTTACCCGACGATAAACCATTTTTACGAATGATTTCTTCTCGCTTCCAACCTTTCGGCAAGGCAGGGCAGTCCGTAGCGGACATTTTTGCCTTCCTGAAATCCTACTGATCTGCTCAAGAAACAGAAATCATACAGTGAGTAAAAAATAAAAAACAAAATCCGATCATCAAAAACTGTTGCCAATATCCAAATTCCTGTCAAAGTAATCCAGTGGCAAGATACTTGCGGGTAAAATAAGTATTTCCCAAAGGTTCAATAGTGTTAAGTTTTTGTACCTAAAATTAATATGTATAACAGTGGTGAGTTATGAGTTATGAAAATTTTAACAAAAGGCTCGCAATTTATCCTACGAAAACAAATTGTAAAGTACGATGAAATGTTTTATTTAATCAAAAACAGAAATTACAAATTGTGCGTGAATAATTAGAATAAATAAAAAATAAATGCAAATAAAAAAGAAACCGTTAAATGTTTTTAAAAAGAAAAAAAATCTTAATGTATTAGAGAAGTTAAACCCTTCAGGACATCGATCATCACTACCACGTCTTTTAAAAATTCTAAATGCAGGAGTTTGTTTTAGAAGTCCTTATGTGCTATCATTTGATGTAAAATTCTTATATAAAGCTACAGAGTTTTTGTAAGCTTTCATCTTGCATGTTGCCATCATGATCCAAGCACATCCTCGATTATTATTTAACATATATATTTTTACTAATGTAATTTAATTCTTGCTAATTTGGAGCAGGGTGAATGATTCAAAATGATTTACTTCATTAATGTTTCCTATTTAGTCTTCTAATTATAACATTGAATATAAACAATGAGCTGGGGAGTGTCAAATTAAATGAAAAAGAAATTAAAAGTTTTATTGCAACTTCCAATTTTTTCCCAACATTTCAGCTCATAATAAATTGCAATTAAATGAGTTTTTTAAATAGTTTTCCATATGAGTTCGAACTGTTATATAATTATGTAGACATGCATACATTCAGCATCAGTACTTTCTAGCCACAAACAAAAAGAAGAAAGGGTTTGGTTTGGTTTATTTAATTACACTTAAAGAACTTCTGGGCTATCTGCCTAAGGGTAGGGATACCTTCATAGAGGACTTTCTAAGGGAAACCTGCTTGTATATATGTTTTACATGGAAAGACCACGAAAATGCACAAGCCTGTTATTCGGATTCGAACCCCAGGACCGAACTGATTCTTTGGTTCGGCGACTTTTGCTGCTCAGCCGCTGGTCGGAAAGAACAAGAGGCTTGCAAATTGAATATAAATTTAACAAAAAAGTTACTCTAGCCTCTTGTAGCTCCTCCCTGTGTGTAACAAAATACAACAATATTGTTAAGATTGTTTCAATATTATTTATATATATAATTGTTCTTACATTTTTATTAAAGTTTTGTTATTTAATTGAACTTGTTTCTTTCGCTGTGAGTCTTTAATCTTTGAAAAAGAGATATTAAATTGAGAATAAAAAAGTTAATAATTACTGCAAGAGAAATGGACTTAAGTTTTGGATAGGAAATGATATTTTTTAAATACTGCATAAAAGCATACATTAAATATTCTGATATTAAGTTTTGCAGCAAATGTAATTAGACTCTATCAGTAAATAATCAGTTCAATAAATGAAAAAAAATAGGGGATCTTTTCCAGTAAAAGATAAAACATGTTTTCCACAAAAGCTACATATACCAATTTGAAACTTAACAGCGAGAAAAATATCATCTCATTATAACTGCTGTAAAACTTTTCTGAACATAAGAAACACATCTTTTAGGTTATTGAATGGGATAGAATGATTTACTACAAAAACTTACTAATATCACTTAATTTCAGGGGGAAAAAACACTACAATGGTGTTTTTTTAATTCCGAAATATCCATGTAATTCTTGTACTGGGCAAGAGTGTTTTTTCTTCAGGTAGAGAAACCAAATATTTTCTTCTGATTTCCTTTATACCTCTCTGTTTATAATTATTGTTCTTTTATTTTAGTAGAAGTAAAATGAATTGGAAGCATATTCATTGGTATACAATTACATAAAAAAGTATTAGTTGAGTAAATTACAAATAACTATTTAAAAGAAAATTGAGTGTTTATTTTTTTTAAAACATAAAGCAATCTTTTAGAAAGGCTAAATTAAATGATATACATCAACGCGCACTGCAGAGAAAAAGTTATTCGAGAAAGAACATTTGTTTAAAACATAAGCTATTAACTTGTTTAGGCTTTTGCTTAAAAAGTAATTTTGTTTCTCTGCGCAGTTAACATAAGGACAAGCATACTAAGATCATTCGAATCTTTGGATCCTAACCCAAGAAATCGTTGAATATTTTTTTTGGAAAACATTGGAATAACTACTTTTACTGATGCCCAGTGTAGACGAATTTACCACAAAAAGAATATCATTGCAATTTCAGTAGTATTTGAATAATCATTGTCTCTCATGACGGCCCTGACTGATTCAGTATTTCAGCGCGCAGAATTTTCCAGAAATTTTTTTAATAATGAGTACACAGCGCGTCATTGAAAATTCTCGAAAGTCTCTTCAATCGTCACGATAATTTTGGACATAGATAATGAAGTTCAGGCGTATAATTGAAAATTTTTGAAACTCTCTTTGAATCCTCCGATAATTTTACACATAGAGAACGAAGTTCATGGGCATCATTGAAAATTCTTGAAATTATGTCTCGAACTGTTCTGATAATTTTGGACGTAGATAATGATGTTCGTTCTATCATTAAAAATTCTGGAAACTACCTCTTGAATCGTTATGATAATTCTGGACCTACATAACCTGTTGCTAATAAATGTAGCAGTTAATGCTCGGCTATACAAACGCTTCGTGGAGTATATATTCCATCTGTCTACCAGCCAAAATCTTCAACCTAGCTGTTTAATTTTGAGCTCTTTTTCAAATACATTGCAAATCAAAACTAATGTTACAGAAAAAAAAACTGTCCTTACTATAAGGAATTTATTTCGCAAATGCAGATATAACATGAAAGCGTAACTCTTCGTATTTCTATGGATATGTACAGATATTCGATGTGGAGGCCTTTTGTAACACGGCAGACGTCTGCACAATAGTTTAATTCATAAATTCTTGCCAAATATGTGTACGGGTCCACCACGTTCTAACTGTTGGAGCCATGAAGGCGACCAAATGACTTACTTCCTCGTCTTGAATTTCCAAGTAAAATAACTCAGTTTTTAAATAATAGTTTTAAAAAAATAAGTTTAAAATAAACCATTGTCAGCCTAACCGTTACATAGTACAACTTTTCGTTGGTTATCTAACCTGCGTACAGAAAATAAATCTCAAATGGAGTTTGAAACGGAGTCTGTAGGCAGAGGATACTTTAGAAAATAAAAGATCAGAATTTAAAAATAAACATTTACGGGATCCAAACTTCACATTTTTGCCTGAAATTTGCAGTCAACAAAGCAGTGGATCATTGTACAACTTTCCGTTTGGCTACTAAGTTTTCATGAAAGGCTGTCATACTTACATGTTGATCGAAAATTAAGAACACAAAAAATATCAAAAGATTAAAAGAAGTGTAATGCTGGCATCAGAGCCGGAGCAACAGCTGCAGCTGCAGAAAGGCAGTGTTGTTGTTGTTACTCATGCTCCCTTCTCTGACAAAGTCAGCCCAAGCCCACAAAATTTCTCGTGTCAAGGAACGCAAGATTACGCCTGTCGCTGACAACAGCCTTGAGCACCTAACAGGTGACAGTGCGATTTGGCTCAGTTCCGCCCTCAATTTTGATGGAGAGCAGCCCGAGGAACGGGTTCAAGGGTCTCCCACCCCTCTCCCCTTCCACTAAACCATATGAGAAGACTTTCTGCTCGCCGCATACTTAGAGTGCCGCCATGCCACACCGACACTATACATCTACAAACATCCATGCCTTTTCCGGGATTCGAACCCGAGTCCTTCGGTTATACCTTACTTAGATTTGGGGTCATTGTATAACGTGATGATACCTTACTGAAAGTCTGCTGTTTACCTCAGGACGTTCCTGTTATACTTGAGGGGAATTTGAATGCCAGAAGCACTGTATGGAACTACAGACGCTGTAATCCGAACGGCAAAAGTCTTCAGGATTATATTCTAAATACTCCTGTGGCACTTTACGCACCGGATGAATATACCTATCGCTCTGATAGAATTGAACATTCTGACATCTTGGACATTGCATTATCTACTACTACGATTCCCATTACTTTAGGAGTTGCCCATGAACTGTTCTCAGATGATCTACTCGTCATTGCTGCACTTGGGGTTCAAAAATTGATTTCAGTTCCTCAAGGAAAATAACTGATTGGTAACTGTATGGAAATATTATGAAAAATTCTATAATTAATTCAAATGACCTTAACAGTGCACAAGGAGTTGTCGCAATTGTCTTTTCCACTATTGAACATATTCAAAGCGCTGTGGAAGAAGCAAGTTATACGATTAATAAAAAAGAAAAGATTTTTCGTTTCCCTAGGAATATCCGACAACTCACGAGGCAGCGCAGTTTCCGGGTTAGGTGAGAAAAGTCTACCACCTAACCTGGGATCCCGTCGCAAAAAAGCGGTAAATCGCTTAAACAAGGACATTAAGAAAGCAGTGAAATCCCACAAAGATGAGATGTGGAGCGAAAAGTTATCAGAGATTAACATTCAGGACGGCTCGCTCTGGACTCTGATTAAAAATCTGAAATAGACTTACGTGCCAAATCGTCGTCTTTACTACAATGGAAAAGTGTCTATCTCTAATAGTGATAAAGCGAATATTTTTGCTATGCATTTGGAAACGCAATTAACGCCAAATGAATGGCCTGTTGATAAAAATTTCGAATCATCTAAGTTAGAGTACGTGACTGGATCTGTTCACTCTCTATTAAAAATACCCCGTAATTTGCCACTTACTATATTATTAAAAAATTAAACCGCGCAAAGCTCTCGGTAATGACGACATCACAAATGTTGCTATCAAAAACCTGTCGCACAACATTATTTGTAAACTGACCAGCATTTTAAATGCATGCTTGTATCACAACTACTTTCCTACTTATGGAATGTGCAAAAGTTATTTTGATTCCGAGGCCTGGTAAGGATCACACTAAACCTGACGATCAGTTCTAGGAAAAGTTTACGAACGGACTTTTTTATCACGCATGCAATCTTATCTTAATTTACTACCCTCTGAACAATTTGGTTTTCGAGGCAAGCTTTCGACAACCAAGCAATTAGTACGGATTATGGAGTTCGCTCTCTCCATAATAAACAGGGTGTTGCTAAATGTGGCGGAAGCTTTGAACCACTTCTGGCATGAGGTATTTACCTCAAAATTGATTCCTGTCACTTTGATAAAGAGCTATTACTTACGACGCACTCTTTCATCACGAACAGAACTTTTTATGTTTGTGTAAATGGTGCTGATTCCTGCAAAAAGAATATTTGTAGTGGTATTACTCAAGGCTCGGTCCTAAGACAGATATTTCATTTATTTTATGCTGCAGATTTTTCAGAAATACCTCAGAACAACGCTATTTTGGCTTGCTATGCAGATGACACCGTGTTAGCCGTAAAATCTGCAAATGCAAATTACGCAGTCAAAAAACTTCAAGATGTTATTCCTTCGATTGAACAGTGGTGTACACAGTCGAAAATCCAAATTAATACCTCAAAGTCACAGCTCTTGATTATTCGGAAACGCAAAAGGAAAGCCCCGATCAAAAAACAACTTACTTTATTCAACGAAACTCTTCCGGTGGTTTCCCAGGCCAAATATCTTGGTGTTTTATTTAATGACCGCCTTACTTGGACACATCATGTGTGCGTGACAGGGCACTTAAAATCATCAAATGCTTATACCCAATTATTGGGAAATAGTTTTCACTGGACTTGAATAAGAAGAGACTTATTTACCTCTCCGTTATCAGACCAGTCATGACTTACGCTTCGCCGGCATGGACAACTATTTCCGATAAGGAACTTAAGAAGCTTCAAGTGGTGCAAAGCAGATATCCTCGCATTATTACGAATGCCCGTTGCTATATATGTAACAAATGTCACGACGACCTTAAGATCGAACCGTTGGCGAAGTTTCGCAGAAAACACAATAAACGCATCTATCAGGAAGCTCAAGAATATAATATAATGAACCACTTTGAACTTTTCAGCTACGAGATTCTTCAAGAAAACCGCCATCTTCGCCCTATTGTTGCTTTCATGCTCAGCGATAACCAAAAATTTCCTACATAAAGCTTAAATGTACTTTCGCATCTGCTTTGTCCAAGATCTCAACTGAATATCTGTACATAGCATGATTTTGACTTCATCCTCATCACTAATTTAAAGCAAAGTAAAATGATTGTAAATATTATGTGAATAGTTTTCCAGTTTATGAGAAAAATTTGTATTTTTATGAATTATATCTTGTCTCTAGGACTTACTTACGCATTTCTGTCCCTGCATCGCTACATGAAGCAAAGAAACGAAGGTAGCCGGTGTACATCTTTGCAAGCTACACTAGTGTGCAAAAATTTAGGACGAGACGGTTTTTTCAATATAACTTTGTACAAAAGCTTTCCAAATCAACACATTTAATACCGTAAGATCCCCAATACGTAAGGACATGAGTAATGTAAGCAACACTTACTAAAAGTGAAATCAGAGGGATAAAAAGAAGCTTTATTGAAAAAGTAGCATGGAGCGCAATACGACTGAAGGCCGAAACATCCCTGTGATGGGTGTCCAGCAAGAAACATCCGGTCTTTAATAGGGGATATGATCTCCCCTGACTGCTAGGCAGGTTTCACATCATTTGTGCATGCCGGATATGTGGTTGTTAATGAGCTGTTGAGACACTGCTGTTCGTTCCTCTTGTAGCACCAATCGCAGTTTCGGAATCGTTACTGGCGATAAGTTACGTGCTGCCACGGGTCTCCCTAGTAAGTTCCGTACATGCTTGACGGGATTTAGATCCAGAGACCTTGCCGACCAATCCATGTGTTCAATATCTTCACTCTCCAACAGCTCTTCGACAGTAACTGTGCGATGAGGTGGAGCGTTGTCGTCCATGAAGAGGAACTGAGGACCCATAGCCCTTGTGAAAAGACGCATGTAAGGAAGAAGAACCTCGTTACAATAGCAGTCCCAGGTGACGAACCTCCTTGGGAGATATGAAGGTCGGTCCGGTTACCAAGCATTATGTCTGCTCGAACGAGAACTCCGCGACCTCCAAAACAGTCCCTTTTGATGATGTTGAAGGGGTTATTGCGTGTTCCCCGCTCTGTCCAGATGTGTATGTGTCTAGAATCGCAACTCAGACTAAATCTGCTCTCATCTGTAAAGAGTACTCGTCCCCATTCATTGTCTCTCCAATTCCGGTGTTCCCGGCACCACAGAGAACGCCTTCTCCGATGGGCAGGCGTTAGAGGTACACACCGTACAGGGCGTCGTGCAAACAGACCACCACCGTGCAGTCTTCTGGCCACGGTAAAACGCGATATCGGTCGTCCAGTCGCCTGTGTCGTGTGTCTAGCGATTTCTCCCGCTGTCTGCCGCCTGTTTCTTCTGGCCTGTAAGGCAATATACCGGTCATCTGCGGGTGTGGTTCCTCGTGGACGACCACTACTAAACCCCCGGATAGCTGTTCCTGTAGTTTGAAATTGTCTCCAAAGTCGTGAAACGATGCTGTGAGCAATTCCGAACTCTGCAGCCACACTTGTCACACTGCGGCCTTCCTCCAACTTCCCAATGATTCGACCTCGGGTAAAAGCATCCAGATGTCGTCTAACAGATTGATTATTCGCCATTTCTCGCTGAGGCAGCAACTCGGTGTGATTTTAACTGCTATACGGCGTGCAATCTCTTTGCCAGAAATACTGATCTTACACCGACAACATGCTTTATACTACTCAGACACTCCCCCATTACGTCTACCTGCATATCTGCGCATGTGCTACCGTACATCACCTTATTTAGTCTCCTGATTGGTCTTTCTGTCCGCTCTGCCTCTTCGTTCAGCTGATATGCTAATTTTTCGACTTCGTCCTTAATTTTTGCACACCAGTGTAGACACGGTGACAACGGCAAACGAAACGGAGTTAGTTTTACAGCTTGTTTGCCTAGTCCAAGCCGCGTTGTGCTGTGGTTATTAGCAGCTTGGGTCGGCGGAGTTAGTCTTCGGCGTTGATGTCTTCTGGCCTTTAGGCTTGTCTCGCCGGTTATTACATATCAGAGCTCTTCTTGCGCGTTAAAGTATTCTGTGAGCCGTTAGGATAACTTACCCCACCTTGAATTTATTATTTGTTACGTATTTCTGTTAAGCCAGAACGTATTTCTGTTGTTACGTATTTCTGTTGGCTTCTTGTAACCCAAGTTGGGTCATTCGTTAATTTTGTGCTCGAATAAAAGGGTCTTATACACCCTTCTTCTGATCTCTGTTCGTTTCACAAAGGCTAAAAAATAATTCTTCAAGAGTTCTTTTAAAAATTTATATTTCCAAAGAGAAGCGAGACTTTATTGTTGCATCAGCCCATTGTAGCATAAATGGACTTTGCATAATTATGTGACATAACCTGTTCTATTTCAGAATAAAATTTCTTTTTAATGGACCTGCATTAGTTTGATGTTATAGCGCAAGCTAACAAAGCTTATTAGTAAAATTTTACATATCTTAAACTATACATTATTTAAACTTTTTTATCAATTAATTTACTTGATTACGTGCATAATTTAATTGCATGTAGCATTGGAATAATTCATCCTTCTTATTTTCAACAAAATCTTCTCATTTGATAATATATCAGATTCTACATAAAAGTTTGTGATAATCGTTAATGTGTGTAACCAATTGTCAGTATTATGAAATAGAAAGATGTTTGATTATAACTGTAAATTACATATTATGTTTAGTGACTTTTCATTTTTGACGTCTAAACTTTTATGAAACTCGTAAGATATTATTAGTACAACAGGTAGAGTTTTAAGTGCTGAAGAAGTAAAAAATATTCCAGATAATTGTAAATATTTTGAAACTGAGTATTACACGAAGGCTTCCTTTATTGAATTCAGTTTTTACTTTTAAATACGTGCATAATGTTAGGCATCTCAAAATGTATTTTTTCATAAAAGATTTCTCTCAACCATATTCTTAATTTTGCATGATGTTATACAGGTTTTAAAATCACATTTTCATATTTATTGAACTATTTTCCTTTTAGAATTCAAGGTAATTTGATGTGTTATATAAAAATTATAAGCATCGTAGTACTGTATTTGTATGATAATTCTTCGGCGAATTGTATGATAACTCGACATTTCAACACTCGAGTTAAGCATATCATTTTTATTTACATTATACATTAAAATATTTAGAGGATATTAAAGCTGTGGGTACAAACTGCTATAAATACAGCTTCAGTATTTGTAAAGTTTCTAAAGCTTTCCTGAAACAACAGATACTTTTCTAAAATTGTAAATAAATTTGTATGATAAATACGCAAGTAAGTGCATGCTGATGCTTTCATAAATCGAACCACTTCACATTTTAAACTTCTGAAAAATTAATTAGCTTGTCTGTTTATATTTTTTGTTTTTCACTTTTAAATCTAATTCTTGCCTTTTATTTTTAATATGCTATTTGAATAGAAGAGAAACACGCCAATGTGACAATCAAAATCGCTGAAAGAACCTTGTATTTGGCGTACATTTACTAAAACACTCTATCGATTTCGAGGGCAGCTACAGGTCCCTCCTCATCAGGAGACCGAAATTTCTAGAAGGGGGAGAAATTAAATTTTTTTCCTAGAAATTACCTTGTTTATTATTCCTTGTTATATGTACCATAATATTAATTGATGATTGTATATACGTATTATAATTTTACTATTATTTCATTCATTAATTATTTTAAACTACTTACTGACAAAGTTTATGGACTTTGTGGCTTGGTAGAGCCAGTTATAGACTTCGCTTAAAATTTATTCGTAAAAAATTTTTAAAAACATGTGTTATATTTATATATATATATGAATATTTGCAAAGGTATGGACTCTGCTAATAATTTTTATATTATTCTTATCATGGTTATTATTATGTTGTAAATATTTGCGTCTCAATTGCCTCTCGCAGTAGGAATTCTCCAATACAACCCACATGTGCTCAAGACTTGACCTGAAATTCTCTCAGCTACAGATTTAATCAGTATTTACAAGAATATCGCCATAAATTTTAACTATTTAAGAATTTGAAAATTTCAATGATTTATATCATTCACATTATTGCTACTCAACATACTATATTGCATTTTATGTTCAACTCATATTATTTAATTGTGAATTTCAAGCAGTAAGATATTATGCACGCTTGTTCTCCTCATGCAACATGATTATTTTCATGAAACCTTGACTCCCCTTCAGTGGCGGCTCGTAGCTAAAATTAGTGGGGGAGCTGTTCCAAAAAAATTTTAACCTTTGTTTAAAAATTGTGTAAAAGGAAACAAACATGTATAAAAAGAAAATTTATTTTGAAACTTCCATGAAATCTTACAAGAGAAAAATTAAACATTTTTTAATTACTTTATCCTAAATTGTTACAGTCAAATCTTTATCTATTCATTTAAAAATGAAATCCATTCTTCTTGTTTTAATTTGTGCGAAAAGATCAATAATTTTCTCCTTAGTCTCTGGATGACAACTGAGGAAATTTTTCTCAATTGAAAGCACAGCAAGCGCATTTAGTCTTTCCGAATTCATAGTGCTTCTTAGAAAACGTTTTCATTCTTTTCAATGTTGAAAAGCAGCGTTCTTCCTCTGATGTAGTCATGGGAACTGTCAAGATAATTTTTATCAATTTCGTAATTTCACTAACAACATCATCTAGATTATTTTCGAAGATAAATTTCAGTAGCTCAATTATTTTGCAGTATTCATGAATATCAGACCTACAACAGTATACTTTTAGCTCAGTTTCAAGCTTTTCTTTGTCAATCATCGGATATGCTTCAGTGGTCAGTACTATTTCTTCTGCAGCATGTTCATTCCTAAAACTAGCGAAGCATTTCTTGTTGAACAATTTAGCAGCTGCTAAGGGTTTAGTGCAAGAATATTTGTCCATTATATCAATACATATAAAGTCACATATTTCCTTATCTTCAGCCATCAGCGTCTTTGAAGAATTCTCACAGTACTTTGAGTTCCTTAATTCTAAAATAGCAGTTTTGAAATTTGTTATATATTGATTAACTTTAAACACACTAATTTCTATGAATTACATTTGGTTATATATTATTGCAACATGAGGCATAATCTGATAAAAAAAGCTGTAACCAAAACTTGAAACTATGATCGTTTAGATATTTTAAAATTCCTGTTGCCTCTGCAATAGTTTGATCTGCATTTGATGTTGAGTGAATTTCAGTAAGGCGATTTTGTTGTTGAAGTGCACTTACAGTCACAGAATTTATTGGTTCAAAATGTAAGGACATGGTTAAAGTTTTCTGTAAAATAAAAGAACCGAAGAAAATGAATCAAATAGAATAGCTGAAAAATAATCTAACCAAGAATACGGCGTATGATTTTTAAACACAGCACACCCGGAGTAAAAAAAACCGCCTCTTAATGGCACTCCAGATTCGGCACTGCAATAGCGACAGTGCTCTCCTTCCTCTCGGCCTCTTACGCTGCTTCCTAAGTGCGCATGCGTAGAACAGCCAAATACCACACGCGGGGAGTAAAAAAAATCATGTTTCCAGAATTTCGGCACTGCAAGAACGACAGTGCTCTTCTCTCTCCCCGGCTAGCGTGCTGCTTTCTGTGTGCGCATGCGCAGAACACCAAACACCCCGTCGTTGGAACTGTGAAGCTCGCAGTTCGATACGAAGACTTCCGTACTTTTTTCGTAAACTGGAGGATGGCTACTGACATTAAGTTTAAGGATTATATATTGTAGAAGTATAAAGACAGAATTAAAGAAAAAGGGGCACATTATATTAAATATTAAAAATAATAATAAGTGGAAATAGGGGGTGCTGCAGTTCCACAGTATTTATTAGGAGCCGCCACTGCTCCCCTTTCCACGCTGTAGTATCTTCGCCCTCGGGTGGGTGCGTTGCACCTTGACTCACTTACATATGCAATTTGCCTAAGGCATATGCAAAACGAAACGGTTAAAATCCTTATTTGATTGCGTACCAGTACGCCAGAGACTATTAGGATTAGGATCGTTTGAACTTCATCTTTTTGCTAAGGAAACACTGAGGTAGACATGTCGTTACACCGCCATCAAAGCCAATATCAGCAGCTGTCAGAGTTTGAGAGTAGAAGAACCATCGGGATGATGGAAGCTGGGTGGTCAGCTCGGCGAGTAGCTCGTCAGGCAGGCCGTTCTGATTTTATTGTGAAGAGGTATTGGAACCAGTGGACAGAAGAGACGCCATTTACATGGCGACCAGGCTCAGGACGCCCTCGACAGATCAGTCGTCGAGAATACCGTCACATCATACCACACGCACGCTTAGAGGCAACTGCCTCGTTGGCCACTATCCAGACACAGGCAGCAGCTTCATTACCGACCCCGTGTCTTCCCGAACCATCGCAAGGCGCCTGGTTGAAGGACATCTGGTATCACGGCGCCCATTGCGTGTGCCGCCAATGACCTCCCCCCCACCGATGCCTCCGTTTGCAGTAGTGTCGCGCACGACAGGATTGGATTTTAATGGAATGGAACAAGGTGGCGAATCTTGATTCAATTTGATCAGTGATGACAATCGTGTTCTTGTGCGGAGGCCCCGTGTTTGAACGCCTCAATCCTGCCTTCGCTTTACAGCGACACACCGTTCCCACAGTTGGTGTGATGGTATGGAGTGCCAATGCATACGATACATGGTCACCCCTAATATTGATAAATGGCACAATGACAGGCCAAAGGTACGTCCATGACATCCTTCAGCCACATGTGTTGCCACTCATGGCAGGGCTCCTAGAAGCCATTTTCAGCAAGACAATGCTCGGCCACACACAGCATGGATCTCACAAGACTGCCTCCGCCACATTAACACCCTTACCTGGCCTGCTCAATCCCCAGATTTGTCACCAATCGAGCATATCTGAGATCATTTGCGACGGCAAGTTGGACAGCCTACGAGATTGGCCGAACTAGAGGCGCATTTACAGCAAGAGATGTCTCAGGACACCATACGGAACTGGTATGCCTCAATGCCCGCTCGTATCGCATCGTGCATTCGCGCTAGAGGTGGTCCAACAAAGTGCTAAAACTTCTGTTCACATGTACTTTTTTCTGCAATAAATGATCCTTTTTCTTTGATTTTCTAATTACTAACTTATATCAAAGTAATACTTACATATGTAAAACTTCGTTTCATCCTGAGAACTCTTTCTTGGTGAGCAAATTTTTATGGCAATGAGTGTATTTAGCTTCAGATCTATAGATTAAATTCTCTAGTAGCAAACATACGCAAAACACATACTTAAAGTATAAAGCAAAAATAAAACTTTCACTTTTTTCCCTAACGTAGTGCAGTTTATTCCATTATATTCAAATGCTATTAAAACATATTGGAGTAATTGGATTTTTTTCCATTATAAGTGAACAGCTTTGTATAGAATGATATTGTATTAGTCCTTGTTTACTAAATTCTCATTTATATGGAGATTGATAGAAATTACTTAAATGGCAGATATATTTTGTAATACAGTAGAAAGAAATAAGCAAATCACTAATGCAGATTACATGTTTATTAACTTGACTAACTGTTGCCATTCAGGAAAAAAACAAAAAAGGAGCTACACATGAATATTAAAGAACATCATTATATCATTGCTTTGGCAGATGCAACATCATAAAAATAAAATAAAGTTTATTTCTAACACTTTTCCTTGCCAAAGTATGCTTAAAAAACTTCCACTTAAATTTCTTAAATATAACCTTAAAAAATGAGGGATTTAAAAAAGGGAACAGAAACTCTTCATAACTGAACAATAAAAATGGTAAAAGAAATTTACAATTGTTATGAGCATACACAGACAATTTCATGTTACACATGGGAGGGCTATTTGTGAAAACCTAATTATTTTCTAAAGTTGGTTAATACTGTCTTTGAAATGTTTTTAATCAGAAGATCAGCTACGTTTTCCTTGGAATTTACATATTCCAATTTATTCACACCTTGCTCACGGATGAAGTGATGCTTGATGTCCACGTGCTTACTGTGTTCAGATGTACTTTGGTTTTGTGCAATCAACATAGCTGCTTGGTTGTCTACTTTTATAACTGAGGGCGATGGGATAAACTTCAACAGTCCCCTTATCCATAAAACTTCCTTTGTAGCAAGGCCAGCAGCCACATATTCGGCTTCAGCCGACGATAGGGCAATAACAAACTGCTTCTTACTACACCAAGATATTGCAGCACCACTTAAGATAAGAACACATCCACTGAAGGACTTTCTGTCGACCTCGTCAGCATCAGAGAATGTTTTAAGGGCTCTTACTGTCTTTCTGAATGTAAGGGATAGATGTTTGGTCTCTTTAAGATAGCGGAAAAGATGTTTAACATTCCTCCAGTGAAATTCAGATGGCCTCTCATTAAACTGGCTCATATAGGTTATATCGGGACGTGTGTTGCAAGCAAGGTATAATAGGCTACCTATGGCTTGCCTATATGAATTTGGTTACTTTCTACTTTTATATTTCTCCACTCTTCATCATATACCTTTTGGTGTTTTACAGTGGGATCCATGGGTATTGATGCTTGCTTCCCTGACTGATTCTAATTTGAACTTTTCCAGAATTTTTCTATGTAAGCTGTTTGATCTAATGTTAAGATGCCATCAGTATGCTTTTGGATCCTTATAGGTAGTATTTCGTTTGCGTCACCAAGGTCTCTCGCTTTGAATCTTTGCACAACCATATGCTTGAATGTGGTTATTTCCTCTAGGGTTCCAACATTTAACATGTCATCTACATAGATACCACGATATAATGCTTTATTTGGATGGTAATAAATGCATGGATCACATTTTGAAAGCAACAGTCCACAATTCTTCAAGAAAGTATTAAAGCATTCATTCCATTGTCTTCCTGATTACTTTAAGCCATACAAGCTTTTTTTTAAATGCCAAACTAGATGCTCTTTACCTTGCTCTTGAGATCCTTCCGGTTGTGCCATGTATATGTCTTGAGTAATCCATTTAGATAGGCAGCAGTGATGTTCATTTGATGAATTTCCATTTGTAACTCGACAGCAAGGGCTAGAAAGATTTTTATAGATTTTATATTTACAACAGGGAAGAAAGTCTCTGAAAAATCTCTATCAGGGACTTGTGAGTAGCCTTTAGCTACTAACTGAGCTTTAAATTTGATTATTTCTCCTTCTGCATTTTGTTTTTCTTTGAATACGCACTTGCATCCTATGGGTTTGATGCCAGCTGGCTTTGGAACCAATACCCATGTCTGGTTTTCGTACAAATTAGACAATTCTTCCTTCATGGCTTCTTTGCACATCTCTGCATTTGGTGAATTCATTGCTTCTTTTACGCTTGTTGGGTTCTTACAGATTTTGATGGCAGGTTGTTCTTCAGAAACAGCTTTATATAACACTGGATCAATCGCTTCCAAACAATTTTTTTGAACTAAAACAGCTCGTGCTCGGATTTTCCAAGCATTGTAATTATCTCCGTTGAGTTTCTGAACCTTAATTTCTTCCATCGGGTCACTTTCAATATGTTAGGCTTAGCTTCGCCGGCGTTGTGGATGTTGCTTCTTTTTCTTTCAGAAAAATCAAAACTGCTTCTTTATTTCTGCCAAATAAACTTCTTTAGAGCATATCATGCTGATAACATGATAGAAATTACTTAAATGACAGATATATTTTGTAATACAGTAGAAAGATATAAGCAAATCACTAATGCAGATTACATGCTTATTGCTATATATATGTAACTGTAACCGTATCTATTATTATTATTAATCATAACTGTAACATAGAATTATTAGAGTAGAATTTAGAATAGAAGATGCTTGTGTACAAGTCGTAATCATCACGGAGCACTGGAACAGCTTGAGTATAGGACCCCATTAACGATTTTTGGCTTGGCAACCGAAAAATGTCGCCAAGCCATGGAAAAGCAGTTAAAATTGAAAACACAAGTTAGAAAGCACGTTTTAACCAGAAAAATATTTTAGAATACATGTTTAAACAGCAAATTTCAAGGTACATAAGTAAGTGGGGGCATATTTTAAATAGTAATATTGAAAATACAAGTTTAGCCTTAGAAAAGCAGTTAAAATTGAAAATAGAATGCACATGTTAACAAAAAAAAATTTAATTACAAATTTAGAATATATATTTAAACAGTAAAATTGAAAATAAATAAATAAGTGGAGGCATATTTTTATCAGTCATACTGAAAATACAAATTTTAAGCAGTAAAATTGAAAATAGGAGTTTAGAATACATGTTTAAATTAAAAACATGAAAATGGGAGTTAAGAATGCATGTTTAAATTAAAAAGAAAGAAAAGTTTAAAATTACACGAGTAAATGGAGGCATATTTTAAGCAGTAATATTAAAAATGCAAGTTTTGAGTTGTAAAACTGAAAACAGGAGTTCAAAATGCATGTTCACATTAAAAATAAAGTAAAGAAATGCTGGAAATTTAGTAAAGTTTACAAAATCATGGTAAATTTACAAAGAAATCCTATACTCTGCCCAGTTTATGTCCCTTGCAATTTCTAGAAATTTGTTGAATTCATCAATATTTTGCTCCTTGCAAGATTTAGTGAAAATAAGACAGGGTTGCCGAAATGGAGTATTCTAGAATTAGCTGGGTTACCAGAAAAATACCATCCAAAAAGTGCGCCAAGCTGAAAATCGCCAATGGGGTCCTATACTCAAGCTGTGCCGGAGCACTTATCAACATATAAAAATGATACATGGCGCAGTCCACAGGATAGATTAAAAAAGAAAATCTTTTTTAAAGAACCATGCAGCGTCACTTATGAATAACCGTAAAGATATTCTAAACTAAAACATGATGGAAAATTGTTTACAGTGAAATCGAAACTTCCAAGTTCCTTGTTTATTTTTATTTGAAGTGGCTAAATATACATATATATAAACTATTTAAAGTTTTAAAGTAAATATGGATGGATTAGAGCCACCAAGTAATATAAATTCTGAAGTTAATTTAAGCGAAAATTGGAAGAAGTGGAAACAAAAATTCCAGATTTACATGTTAGCGTCAGGTGATATTACTAAATCACTTGAAATAAAAGTAGCTATTTTATTGCATATTACTGGTGAAGAAGCACTTGAAAAGTTTAATACTTTTAAGTGAAGAAGATAAGAAAGATGTTGACAAAGTAATTGAAGTTTTCCTAGGTATTAAAATGTGTAAAGCTTCTGAATTAGCAGAACTTCAGCTGAAAACTTTAACTGAAGAAAATAAAATTGAAGTGAATTCCACCTTTAGAGGAAAAAAGTCTGTCTCGTAAGAAAAAATATCACGTAAAACAAAAGCAACAAAGTACTAAATTATCTTCAAACTATAAAGGAAATACGTACAAGTCCTAAACCATGTACAAAAAGTGGAACTCTTCATAAGTTATACAATTGTCCTGCTTATAATAAGATTTGCATGTACTGTAAAAAGAAAAATCACTTTTCTAAAATGTGCACTTATAGAAAGGTTAATGTTGTACAGAATAATTTAGAGCATGAGTTGCATAACATTGGTAATGAATATATTTTAGGGTCAGCAGAAGATAAAAATCCATTTTCTAAAAATACAATAGAATGGTCCAAAAGACTAAAAGTAAACATATCTAAATATTTATTAGTTCAGTTGGATACTGGTGCTCAGTGTAATGTGTTACCATTGCCTAAATTTAAACAATTGAATTTAAAAGATAAATGTTTAACTAAATCAAAAGTCACTTTAAATAATTTCAATGGTACTACAATTGATGTAGTCGGAACATGTAAATTATTATGTGAGACATCGAAAGGGGACAAGGATGAAGTAGAATTTCAAGTAGTAACATGTGATAAAACTGTTTCAGCTATTTTAGGTTTATCTACATTGCAAAAATTAAACCTAGTACAAAGGATTTGTACAGTAAATCCTGATTGTAATGAAAAGTTACCAGAATCTTTTAAAGGATATCAAGATTTATTTAAAGGAACTGGGAATTTAACTGGATATAACTATCACATTAAATTAAAACCAGGAGCTGTTGGTAAAATACAGCCCTATAGGAAAATTCCACTTAGTTTATTAAATCCATTAAAAAAGGAATTGCCAAGAATGGAAAAAGATGGTATTATAAAGAAAGTTAATCAACTTACAGAATTTGTAAATTCATTAGTTATACTAAGAAAACAGGATGGTAATTTAAGAGCGTGTTTAGATCCTCAGCACCTTAGTCAAAACATACTGAGAAAACATTATCACATACCAACCTTTGATGAAATTTCTTCTCAAATGACAAATGCAAAGTATTTTAGATGCAAACAAAGCATTTTAGCAAATTAAACTGTCAGATTCAAGTTGTGAATTTACTACATTTAATAGTTTGGAAATATTGTTTTATAAGGTTGCCATATGGACTAAATTCATCACCAGAAGTTTTTCTGAAATTTTTATTGATTTAGAAGGAATTCAAAAATATACAGATGACTTATTAGTTTGGGGAAAAGATAAAAGAGAATATGAGTTAAGATTAAAGAAGTTGTTGGACAGAGCCAGAGAAAAGAATGTTAAATTTAATTTAAATAAATGTAAATTTTGGCTGGTAAAATATATGGGACATATATTTTCTAAAAATGGTTTAAAGCCAGATGAAGACAAAATTAAGACTATTCTAGATATAAAACCACCAAAAAATGTCAAAGAATTAGAAATTTTCCTAGGAATGATTACATATGTTTCTAGATTTATACCTAATGTATCAGAATTGACATCATGTTTAAGAGACTTGTTGAAAAAACAAGTTATCTGGAACTGGAATGCTGCACATGAAAAAGCATTTAGAAGACTAAAAGATGTCTTAATAAATAAACCAGTTTTACAGTATTATGATATAAACATGCTTGTAGTTTTATCTGTAGATGCATCTCAAGAAGGACTAGGAGCAGTCTTACTGCAGAATAATTTACCAGTAGCATACACATCTAAGGCATTAACAGATGCATAGATGAATTACGCTCAAATTGAAAAGGAAACTTTAGCTATTGCATTTGCGTGTGAGAAATTTCACCAGTATGTATTTGGAAAATATATTACAGTGGAAAATGACTATAAACCATTAGAATCAATTTTCAAAAAGCCATTAAATAAATGCCTTGTATGATTACAAAGAATGCGTATAAGATTACAGCCGTATCAGTTTGAGATAAAATATAATCCACGGAAAGAACTTTTTATAGCGGATGCATTATCAAGATCATTTACTGATAAAGGATCTGATTTCTTTGAAGGAGACATAGAAGCTCATGTTGGATTGGTTGTAGAATGTATACCAAGGTCTAAAGACAAAATGGAAATTTTTCAACTGGGAACAGAAAAAGATGAAGAATTAGAGGTTTTAAGAAAATTAATTAAAATTGGATGGCCGGATGAAAAATGTATGGTTCCAGAACTGGCAAAACCATATTTTAATTTCAGAGAACTATCAGAAGCAAATGGATTAATATTTAAAAATTCTTGTGTTGTTGTACCAAGAAGTGTACAAAAAGACATGTTAAGTAGAATTCATTATGGTCATTTAGGAGTAGTAAAATGCAAGAACAAAGCATGAGAAATATTATATTGTCCCGGAATGTCGAAAGAAATTGAAGATTTGGTACTGAATTGTTCAACATGTTTAAGTTTACAAAAAGCTAATACTAAAGGACTAATGATATTTAAAGAAATACCTAATGGTCCATGGGAAGTATTAGGAACAAATCTCTTTTACTTTCAACGAAGAGATTATCTAGATACAACGTAGGGATTATAGATTATTTTAGCAAATATGTTGAAATTGGACATTTGGAAGATTTGTCAAGTGTAGCAGAGATAAAGCAATTGAAATCAATTTTTACAAGACATGGTATTCCGAAAATAGTATATTCGGATAATGGTCCACAATATAGTTGCCAGAAATTTAAAGAATTTGCAAGATGGAATTTTGAAATCAGAACTTCCAAGTCCAAACCACCCACAATCTCAATGGAATGGTTGATAGACATATTCAAACTGTCAAGCAAATGTTAGAAAAAGCTGTAGTTGACAAGGATCCATATTTAGTATTACTGGAATAGCGTAACTCTCCTATTTCAGATGAAATTAAGTCACCTTCAGAATTGATGTTTGGAAGAAAGTAAATGGATTGATGCCTATAAAACAATTCCATTCAAACTGAGCAATATGAGGACCATAAACAACATTTACTGAAGAGACAAACCTTACAAAAAAGCTATTATGATAGGAATGCAAGACCATTAAAATCACTGAAGTAGGAAATCAAGTGTACATAAAAGAGAAAGGGGAAAACTAAATGAATGTGGGAAAATTATAGAAGTGGAAAGACCATGTTCATATAGGATTATAAGAACAGATGGAAGAATTGTAGAAAGAAACTGAAGAGACATTCTTAAAGGAACTAATCAGAAAGAGTTTGCAATGCAAAGCAACTATGAAAATGAGTCATGTGGATGAACCCGACATACCTGAAATATCTAGTAGTGCTACTTCAAATTTAGATGTACCTGTAAATTCTTCAGCACCCAATAGAAGTGTTAAGCCACCAAATACTGAAAGAGGTGTTGTATCACCAAATTTTGCAAATGAACATAACTACGTTGTAGAGACATCAGGTTTTTTTTTTGGAAGCAGGAACGATGAAAAATATGCACTGCCTTCGCCGGGGATCGAACCGCGGACCTCTGAATTACCGGCTCAGTGTGCTGACCATTACACCACAAAGGCACGCTGAGAATGTGGGAGATATACCTTATATACTCCCCTTTTTAAAGGGCGACTAGGGTTTTAGGGGACCTAGTTGCCAAATCCTGGGTATGGAGAGTCATCATCCACAACCCTTTTAGTTCGGGCGCCACTGTAGAGACATTAGGATTTTTGGAAGCATCAGACATGAAAAATGAGCATTGCCTTCGCCGGGGATCGAACCACGGACCTCTGAGATACCGGCTCAGTGTGCTGACCATTTACACCACGAAGGCACGCTGACAATGTGGGAGATATACCTTATAACGTTACTCGATTTGGTAGAACTGAAAAACCTCAATATTTAAAAGAATATGTATAATATTTTATTATTATTATTTCTCTTAAAAAAGAGAGATGTTATATATGTAACTGTACCTATTCTTATTATTAATCATAACTGTAATATAGAATTATTAGAGTAGAATGTAGAATAAACGATATTTATGTACATCTCGTAATCATCATTGAGCACTTATCAACCATATAAAAATGATACATTTATTAACTTGACCAACTGTTGCCATTCAGCAAAAAACAGAAAAGGAGCTACACATGAACATTAAGGAATATAGAGTCTATAATTGTAGCATTGCTTTGGCAGATACATCATAAAAATAAAATTCTAACAAAGATGTCATAGTAAATGAAAAAACAAAACAAAACCAATCTTAGACAACACTGTTAAGATAGTATTCTTGTTTTCAATGAAAGGTTTTCAAGGTACATCATTTTAGTTTAGCTCTTTTTCTATTAAAAGGAGTTAACCTAAGAGACTTATTTCATTCACATATATCTCATTAATATGTCAAAAATATACCTTAAGTAAGTTATATATGCATACTAAAAGGGGAAAAAAGGTTTGATTCAAAACCTGTTTTAAAGCAATAAATAAACAAACAAAATACACCGGTAACACAAATCCATCACATCATGATGCGTAACACGCTTATGAAAAAAGATATATCTGATTAGGAACGTACTCTTTTTACTTACTTGATAACAAACACAATGCAACATCACATTATGAAAAATAATACAAGTCATTGCAACACTATAAGACATTGATTAAATAAGGTAAACATCAGTCGATCATTCTTTCACAGCAAGAATATATTTTTCATTCAAAATTCTTAATAATATGCAAAAACAGATTTACTATTGGTGCCTCAGATTTAAGGTCACACAAAAATAAATTTGATTTAGCAGACCATGAGATCTTCCATAACAAATCTATAAGCAACGCCTTCACTGATATTAAGCTTATTACCTATTATTCATAACGGTTTGGTTATTTCAATATCACAAAGCCGATAAGGGCCATCTGCTTATGGTGAAGGATGCCTCTGTGGAGGACGTTCTAAGAAGACTGGCTTATACTCACATTACGCATGGAGGAAAAACCACTAAAATACCAAGCATATAGCCAGCCTGTTAGGAAATCGAACACAAGATGAATTCCGAGCATTCAGTGACCTACTGATGGACCTAACTATTTTTTGAAGAGACAGACAACAATTTTTCAGCAACAACTATTGTACTTTTTCACAGACAGAACTGAACAGTAAAAACTTCTTAAACTGACGACTCAGATTCTAATTTAGATTCTTCCGTTTAAAAGCAGAAGATGCAAAACTTTGCTCATGCTACTTTTTATTTTGAAAAAGCTTCTTGAACCAATTTCACAGGCAGTCAAATAATATTTTATGATCTTCGTTTTGATACTGCACCAGGAGGGAATATTTACCTCATCTGCTTTTGTACAAATCATATTTATGAATTCTTCATTCATACTATATTTCCACTTATTTTTTTGTCTCGAAAATATTGAATTACTTTTCCACATAGAAGGCACAATTTAACAATTTCAGGAAAAGGACTTTTAACACCACCTAAATTTGTAAACTTAGTTAAATACTGCTTATTTTCATACTGCTACTTAAAACATATTTCCTGTTCACACATTGAAAGTAAATTTGAACTACAGTTAAAAGTACATGAAGGTTTACTACTACATAATGCATGATAATGGGTTCAAAATGATGTATCAAATATCTAAATTAACGCTTAAACTTCTTCAAAATACCTAAAAATTGGCTGGATTTAAAGCTCAGATAATATATCTCAGGATTAAAAAAAAAATTCTTACTTTCGTTCATTTCTAAAGATGTCTTTTAACACATCATCAAAAATGAACTCTTTTCCTTTGACAATCTTAGAAATTCCGAGATTATATTACTCTTAGAATGCTTCTGAGATCCCAAGGAGAAGAGTTCATTTTTAAAGCTGATTAAAAAAAAAAAAAAAAAAAAAAAAAAAAAATTACTTTCGTTCATTTCTAAAGATGTCTTTTAACACATCATCAAAAATGAACTCTTTTCCTTTGACAATCTTAGAAATTCCGAGATTATATTACTCTTAGAATGCTTCTGAGATCCCAAGGAGAAGAGTTCTTCA
>KK118950.1:382782-408449 GCA_000611955.2 Stegodyphus mimosarum
TTTGAAATCGTCGCGTTTCTTAATAAAAAATTCGTTAAAGTTCTACAAATATGAAATAGATAATAAAACAAATTCCAAATTTGGGCTTCCAGATGCCCATATTCGGGTGGAAAATTACGTTATTCAAAATTTAGTAATTGGTTAAATTAAGTAAAAAATTAGGTACATTTTTTTATCATAATGCGAGAAACATATATACAGTTATGCAGATTCTTCATTATTTAATTTCTTTAAATATAGCACAGGGCGATAATAGTTGGTTGCAATAATTTTAAAAGTGAACCGACATTTAAAGTATTGAACGCAAAACGCCAAAACTAAATCAATAGCCCTTCTGGGCTAACGCATTTAGGCTAATAATTTAACAATAAATTTAAGTAGCGGAACACATTTTATTTTGGAATCCGGCTGAAATAAAACACTGTATGTACATAAAACAGAGAATCAATCAAAATAATGTAATTAAAAACATATACATGTATGTGTAACTTTGTTATTATATTAACGCGACAAAGGGAAGTGTCCCTCGTATAAATCCGACAAAAGGATGTGAAAGAGAATGCTGACCACACTGCTTCTTGTAATTCTACAAAATTATAAGGACTGTAAAATGTGTATAAATTTTCATCACACACAGAGAATAATTTAACAATTCAGAAAATTTTGCATACAATGAATTTAATATGGAGCATTAAAGCCGAATTTTTATTTCAACGAAAAAGATAAAAGTACCGTATTCTATTATGAATAGGAGAACAT
This sequence comes from Stegodyphus mimosarum, assembly GCA_000611955.2. Lineage (NCBI taxonomy): Eukaryota > Metazoa > Arthropoda > Arachnida > Araneae > Eresidae > Stegodyphus > Stegodyphus mimosarum. Next base: position 383,542 of record KK118950.1, read on the forward strand.
TTGTATGTGTTATCTATCACAAATACTCTTTTAATAGTGAATCAAAAACAAGCTTTCAAATAAATTAGTTAAATTTTGGCAACTTCGATTTCACGTAAATTAATTTCATTCCCACTTGAAATTTCACACATAATGGCCACCGGAAGCCAATTTTGTGGATGTCAATCTCTCTTATGCGAATGGTATAAAAAGTAATTCGCTCTTATGCGAATGGTAATGTTACATCCATTGTAGAACTTAGTGCTTGCTTGCGGTGAGTTTAATGACATCCTCCATTTAATCGATTAGATGCGGATCAATCTCTGTAATGAAATTAATAGTACGTGAAAAAGCCACTACAACTCTTCTTAGGGTGATTTCATGGAAGGGCTGCTCCATGAGAAAAGTAAGAGTGGCGTAAGGCTAATTGGAAGGCTGACAGATTCCTTGTGTTAAGCAATTGTTAATTTGAACGTTTAACAGTTGGCGATGAGGCTCCGAAAGATGATAGGGTCAACATTTGTTAGGTTTGTTACGTTGTAATTCTATTTTTAATTCCATAGATGGACATAGGCCAATATTATCACCATCAGAATAAAAGACGTCAACAAAGTTTCCATTTAAAGCATCCAGTTCAGCTTGTTGTGCCCTAGATAGTTTTACAGGTTTAGGGATGAGTTTTGCTTGAGATGGAAGTATACGTGGCATTGCTTTTGGCAAAATAACATCATGTAATGGCAGTAATGAGAGTTGTCGGAAGTGATACAGTTAATGCCAAGCTTCGATACGTTGATGCATTCGTAAAGGTGAAGTATGCAGATGGGGTAGAAATACATAGTGATCCGTTAGGGTCGTAACTACAACTAGCTGCTGCCAATCCAGCCCTAAAATAAGTAAAAATGGAAGAATATGGGAGCAGATTTCAAATTTGGGCATTATGTGTTCTATGTTACCAACTATCGATTGTTCCATATTCAAAAAAATCCAACCGATAGTCGACAACTTACAACTGTTTGTCAGCTCACGGTGAATAACTACATCAAGTGGAACGTAAGATTGTTGGATAACGATAACGTCTGCACAAGGATTACATAGAGCTTGTATATCTATATCAGTATTAATAATTACAGATATTAACGGACGCTTATTTATATGAGTTCTAATACAATTTATAGAATAATTATTATTCGTATTTGTGGTTTCAACTTCCTTGAGCCATTCGAAGACATTATTAGTGACATTTCCTTAAAAATCTGAATTGAATTCGCAGCATCATTGATGGATGTAATTTGAAAACATCTGAGAAAAATTTTTGTATATCTAATAACAATTTATGTGTCTCCATCAGCGTAGTGAGCTTTTAAATAATATACGAATCTATCTAAGAAGGAAGAGTTTGGGGGGGGGGGAGCCAATTGATGAGGACGATTACTTGTGAAAGTTCCTGCTTTGTTAGTGATTCAGTTTTCTCCACTAATTTCGTTTTTTAGAAGGAAGTGTTTCTTTGTGAATATTCTCACCATAATTTGGCAATTGAATACGAAGAGTAATTAATACATCTAAAGTTGTATCTTCAGCTCTTTTGATATTATTTTCATAATACGCGAAATTATATCATTTTTTGGATTTTTATTTCCTTTCCTTCCTTTTTATTTTCTATTTTTACTTGCTTTCCTTTATGCATGCCTTCATGGTGTAACGGTAGTACACTCGGCGCGTATTCGAGAGGTCCATGTTAGAGTCCCGGCGAGGGCATTGCTCATTTTTCATGCACTGCTGTTTCAAAATAACGTAATAACTCTACAAATGTATTAATTAATATATTATTAAACTGATATTCCAAAAATTATGCAAACGCGTATTTATAAAAATTTAATTATATGAAAATGCTTATAAATAAATGGCATACAAATTAGTTGGTGAATCCGTAAGTTAATATGATTTATCATTATATTACTTTTTGAGATAATTCACTGTTCGTTAATTAATTAAGAACCTTAACGATAAGCTGCGAAAAGAGTATCGTAACTCTTATGTGAAACAGTTCTGCACAGAGCAGTAGTATGTAAAATAAATTAAATGCATTTGTACAATTCTGTTAAATGCAATATTCAGCAACTACATTTACAGAGTGCAATGCAATTAATGTATAGATACTCGATTTATCCCCCAAAATAAATGTACATTCTTCCCCCCCCTTTTATGAACAAATGGCGTATACTGCAGAAAGGAATCTAATTTATTAGCGACAGTAATTTCTGCGTTAAGACTCTTTTCTAATCCAAATGGCTCTGTACAACTGATTCGTGGTAGATGTCAAGCCTCACTTTGTTTAGACTGAGAATTTTGCCATAAACGGAACTTTAAGTTATTTTAGTGTGTTAGGGTCTTGTTTCTGATAAAAAAAACTGAAGAGTCTTTGCTCAAATGCCTTCTGCTGAAAAATTGGCAAAAGGCCAAATTTTCGAAAGATGCTTTAACTCCTTTTGTACTGCAACACAAATTACGCTATGTTAAATAAGCCACTTCATACATTCTTTCTATTGAGGGCACATTAACGCCAGTTTATAGTCGAATTACATTATTACAGTGTTGCACGCACGTGACATATGACTTTTCCGGAAACATTTTGAACAAATGGTTACATTAACTTCCAGAATAATTAAATTATGGAAAATTTAATATCTACAATTTAAAAAGAATTTGTTATGTAAAAAATTACGCATTTTTCAATCGTATCTGATTGTGAAGCGGAAAATTTCATTTTTAGCATGATCTGACGAAGATTGTAATTTATTTAGCTTACAAGGATGAAAAAGAATATAATAAAACACGGGTTGTTGTTGCTTAGCTATAAATTAAGAGAATTTGCATATTTTATCGAATTACATGAAAAGAACTGAACTGAAGGAAAAACCACTACTTCTAGATAAAAATGTAAATCTTGTACGACAAATACGTAAGTGCACACTTGTGTATAGGCGAAGCCAACAGAAAAAGAGACTTTATAAGAGCGTTGAGGGTAAGACGAATTCCGTTCGCTATCAAACCTTGGCGAATTTCTTGGTGTTATGTTGCAGAAATCGGTTAAATTTATATTGGAACAGTAAAAATGAGTAACCACCAACGTCTAGATGATGGAATGAGGTGGCGAATTGTGGGAAGGCTAGTGGCAGGCCAATCGCAAGTCCAGATATACAGAGAGTTTAATTTAACGCCCAGCGTCGTGAGTACCCTATGGAAACAGTTCCAGGATACTGGATCCATCGAGAGAAAGCCTGGGCAAGGCCAGAGAAGATCGCTATTTGTCCATTTTAGCGAGGCGTAACAGAGAGGCTACAGCTTCTCAGCTCTCTCGGGATCTGTATGCAGCCACAAGAAGCTGTGTAACAAGGGTGAGTGTTTCCAAAAGACTGAATTAGGGAGGGTTGTTTGCTAGAAGACCGGCTGTTTGCGTCCCGCTTACGTCTACGGTTAGGAGAGTCTAATTAGCATGGTGCAGGCAGCATAGTGATTGGAGTACGGAGCAATGAGCGACCGTTCTGTTCACCGATGAGTCCTGTTTTAGCCTTAACACGGATTCTCGCCGTACTTTCATATGGAGAGATAAGTGATAAGTGACGGTGGACGTGGGCACTGTCCCTTTACCATAACGGTTAATCAGTACAGCACCACATCCACCATTATCTAGAGCAGGCCTGATGGTATGGCCACACGTGGTCTCGCGCTTGACTCCCAGACCGTCCGGTGGGCATTCGAACAGACCAAAAAAAAAAAAAAAATGGCCCCGGGAATGCACTCCTACCCGGCCGCCCGGGCCCAGCATTTACTGAGTTTAAATTTGATAGATACATGGCTATACATGGGTTAATGACAGAGTGTGTTAAAAAAAAGAAAGAAGGTGTTGCTTTACATAGGCTTACAGTGCTATGGCTTCAGGTTACATAGGAGAGCATATCTGTTAGTAAACAAACATATATGATACGACATACATACATAGGATTACCTAAATACATACATAAACTTGCATAGAGTTACATTAACTAAGGATATACACTATACATATTGAAAAATTAACCTAAACAAGACATACATTTACATTTCACTTCACTAACGTGTACATTTACATTTCACTGTTATAATTGCATTAGAAATTTAATCCTACTCATTAAATATAAACTTTGCTGGTATACACTATACATCATTATGTCTATAGGCATGCAGAGGACTGTGGCTGCATTTGCTGTACATTAGTACTGAAGACCAGATGCACAGATTATTCTGCTGCACAGAGGTCTGTGCCTAAGCTGGCTAGCTTCTCCATTATTTTTGTTAGCTGGCGGCAGAGATGTTTTTGCTTAACCATATATTTGCAGAATGCCTGCGTATTCGTGGTAGGGATTGGAATATGTAGGCTGTTGGTGAGCGGGCAGGAGGTTACGTAGTGTTCCGGAGTACCCAGGTGGCCACAGCTACACTGATCTGTGTCAGCTATTCCGTGCCTGGCGAAATACCCCGGAAAGGGTCCGTGTCCGGAGATGTAGCGGACTAAATGAGGATTTGAGTAGAGTCTCATTGGATTAACGTATGAAAGATGATAGTATGCCCTTCTGCCAGTTTCTCCAAAGTCCCATTCCGTTTGCCATTTTGAAAGGGCTTGCAGGCGCAGCATTCTTTTAAGGGCGGAGTGTGGCCAGGGTAATGAGAGATCTTCTGCTTCTTTATTAAGGGCAGCGTCTTTCGCAAGGAGATCGGCGGCCTCGTTGCCTCTGTTGCCTGCGTGTGCCTTCGTCCAGGCCAGATGGGTAAGAAGGTGTGAATGTTGCCTTAAGTTGCGTTGGATTTCTTGAACGATTTGCGAGCTGTGCGCCGGATTCTGGATTGCTTGGAGGGTAGACATGCTGTCTGAAATTATGGTTGCTTGCTTGATGTTATTGCTTACGATATAATTTAATGCTCGCTGTATGGCAACTGCCTCCCCTTGGAAGACGCTGTTATTCCCATGCAGATGCCCCTTCCACTGCGTATGTGCCTCTGTGCCTTGGTAGACAATGTAAGCGCATCCCACATTTTCGTCCATCTTTGAGCCGTCGGTGTAAGCATAGGTATTGTGCTTATGGATCTCAAGAGACTGTTTTTTGATGGTGACGTTTATTCCTATGCACTGTTCGGCCGGGTGCTTGTCCAGGATCATTGCTGGTACTTCATAGTCGCTCGACCAGTACGTTGTGTCCTCAAAAGACGCTGGCACATTGAGCTGTTTGATCTGCTGTAGAACTGCTTCCCGTTCCGTGCTAATGTGTAAGGGAACCAGTCCTGCTAGAACGTTTAGCGCATTTGTGGCCGTTGTGCGGTATGCCCTCGTTATATTAAGGGCGAACTGTCGTTGAATGCTGAGTAAGTGCCGGATCTTTCTGCCTTGCATCGGCTGCGCCCATACGGCCGCTCCATATGTTACTATTTTCTCTGTTACAGTCTGGTACAGGATCTTATGTATATGGGGGTTAAGGCCCCATCTGTAACCTTGCATATGGCGCATGTACTTTGCGATAGCCAGTGTGCGTTTTTTTAAATCCATTATATGAGGGATCCAGCTGAGTTTGTTATCGAAGATGAGTCCCAAATATTTGAGCTGCGGCACAATCTTGATCCGCTGATTATTTAGCGTGATGCGCGGTTGACGCGCAAGTGAACCACCTTTTTTGGGGTACAACACTATCTGTGATTTGCTCTCTGCTATGCGTAATTTAAAAGTGTTGCATCTGGTGTTGAAGATGGAGCAGGTCTCGTTGCAGTTAGCTTGGAGCTCCCTTCTGGTACGTCCTTTTACAATAAAAGCCGCGTCATCAGCGTAGGCTATTACTTTAGTATGTGATGGCCACTGCTCTGCTATTATGCGGTTGAAAGTAATGTTCCACAAGTGAGGGCCCGCGCACGAGCCTTGTGGGCATCCACGGGTTTGCCTCCTTTGTAGAATACCACCATTGTGCACTATGATCGTAATTCTGTCTGATAGGTAGTGTCGGATAGTGCGGTAAAGGTTGGATGGGCATCTGGCATCCGCTAATGCGTTTAGGACGGCGGGCCACCACAAAGTGTCGAAGGCACTTTTCAGGTCTAAACTGATGAATGCCGTGTGGTTGCCGCTTCCCTTGTTTGCAAGTATTTCGTTCTTCACTTCTGCTAGCGCATGGACTGCTGATTTTCCTTTTCTGAACCCAAACTGGTAGGGGCTTAGGTAATCCGTAAGATGGAGATGATGCCGCAGTCTGTTCATTAAGAGCTTTTCGTAGACTTTTCCCAACGCGGGCAACAGGCAAATTGGCCTGTACGAGTCCGGGTTGGTGGGGTCTCTATTCTTCTTTAAAAAGAAGACCGCTTGGCCTACTTTAAAGCATCTTGGAAAAGTGCCTGTGTCGTACAGACTATTGAAAAGGGTCCTGAAGAATTCAATATTGGTGTGTATCACCACCTTAATGATCTTATAGTTGACACCGTCCGGACCCGGCGCTTTTTTGCTAGGTAGTTGGCGCAGCACTTGCTGGATCTCATGAGAGGTGAATAGCTGATCATTTGGGTGGTGGGTGTCCAGAGCCGTGTTCCGCAAGGAGTGTTGTTCTGTTGAGTCCTCATCCTCATTATCTTGCGGGAAGACCGCATCCAGGATGCCATTTAACGTGTGCACAGTGGGACTGTTGTTGTTATTTCCTGTTGCTGATAGAAGATGGAAGTTGGTTGGCATGAACCTTTTTCCGGTGGCCAGCTTGTGGTGGATACCATATGGGGCTGTAGTGTCTGTACAGAAGGCCCTCCATGCACTTAGTTTTGCCTGAAGAATCATCCTTTTATATTGTGCCCTTTCTCTTTGAAATGTTGTCAGAAAAGACGTCTCGGTGCCATTGCTCCTCTGCCGTTCTCGTTTGAGTCGACGTCGGAGGGCCCGGCATTTCTTCTGTTGAACTCTGAGTTCATTGGTCCACCAGCTCAGTGTTTGTAATCTTTTAGTTGATCGCGCTGGAAGAGTTTCCTCGCATGCACTCTGTATTGCTCTAACGACGTTTTCAGTGAGTTCTTCTAGCTCCGTCTGAGTAGACTCCGTAACTACCCTGATACGTATTCTATCTAGGTGAGTCTTACATCGTCTGATGAATTGCTTTACCTTTCTTCCGGGAAGGTTGTAGCGTCGGATGATAGAAGTAGTCGTCTCACATGCTATGGTGAATTTTATATAATTGTGGTCGGACACACTTATCTCTTCTACTACCTCCCATTCCTGTACCAGAGGAGCGACACCAGTGGTTGAAATAGTCAAATCCGGCCAGCCCTTGGCGTAGATCCTATTAAATGTAGGGGGTGCATCAGTTGAGTTGTGAATTACTAGATTGTTGGCTGAGATATAATCCTCCAGATGTCTGCCTTTATCGTCGGTGTCAGCATAGCCCCAGCACACATTGTGGGCATTAAAGTCTCCGGCGAATACCACCCCATCATTTCGAAAATCTCTGAGCACTTTAGACATGAATTCTGTGGTGGGGTCGGCTATCTCTCTGGGTGGTGAATAAATGGAAGCTAGGACTAGCTTCATGTCATGCGTTTCCAGTAGAATAGCTACATGGTCGCGCTCCAGGCAGATGATGCTTGCTGTCCATGCCGGATTACAGATGATGATGGCTGCTCTTGGTGGGGATTCTGGGTCTTCCTTCTGAAACAAGCCCCATGTAAGAGGGAACGCAACCACTTTACCCTCTCTGGTGTATGGTTCCTGGAGAAAAATTACGTCTGTTTTGCTTTCCAGTGCGAAGGCTGTGGCATGTGCTGCAGCTGCACGTGCCCTTTGCAGGTTTATCTGCAGGCATCTTATCGGATTGGTGTCACGCAGCTTAACTTCGTTTACTATACACTTTGGTATTTCCAAGCTTGTGTTGCTCGCAGAGGAATCCTGACAACGTTCATTGGGGTTTGTATTAGTATTCAACCGTGTCGCGATACTTCTGGACTGCCAGCTTATACTCTGGGCAGTCTCTGTGATAGGCTGGGTGCTTGTGATCGCGTCTTGCTCCATAGCGGTGGATGGTTCATATGGAGAGAGCCAGAGACTCGCTACCTACCCTCCAATGTCCTCGAAATCAACAATTACGAGGTGTAATGGTCTGGGCAGGCATCATGTTGGATGGCCGCACACCTCTTCACGTCTTTGACAGAGGCTCTGTGACTAGTGTGAGGTATAGGGATGAGGTCTTGGAGCCCTATGTTCGCCTTTTCGGGGTGCAGTGAGCTCCGAGTTTATCTCACAGAACGATAACGCGAGGTCACATAGAGCTCTTCTGGTCGACGAATTTCTCGAGAGTTAGTATATTCTCCGGATGGATTGGCCATCCAGGTCTCCATACCTCAACCCAATAGAGCATGTCTGGGACGCTGTGGGGAGGGAAATTGCAACTCGCAACCTCCCTCCGAGAACCATCCAGGAACTGGAAACTGCATTACTGAATGAGTGGAACTAGTTGCTACAGGCACTGATAAACTGCCTTATTTCCAGTATGACATCACGCTGCGAGGTCTGTATGGCTGTAAGAGCGGACTATACCCCCTATTAACCTATTTCTTTTATGGCTTCTGCAACCGCTGTTTCAGACCTTCAGATTCCTATGAGTGTTACACAAGAAAATATATGTCTATTATAACTGTTGAATGTTTATTTTGCTTATATTATATCAACCTATGTTCACACCAAATTTTATTAAAATCTGTCCAGTAGTTCTGGAGATCGTAAATCAAATATGAAAATTCTCTTAATTTATTATTTCACCAGTGTATAATATTTCTTTTTCCTTTCGCAGGATTTAAAGATCATGGGTGTTTCAAGCGGTTCAACTGAAAGTAAGAGAGTTTAGTATTTTAAAATTTTTAATGAATAATCTGTATGTGTCTAATCTATATAAGTCTCTAATGACTGAATCTTTATGATGAATTTAAAATTAGTATTAAATTTTTTTTAAAGTTATCCTGTGTGAAAAGATTCAGATGGCTTACAAAATTATTACTGTTGGAGTTCAGATTTAAAATATTTATAATTTTTCATCTGTTAATTAATTATGTTAAAGAATTATCAGCTGGATATTATTTTTTCTATGGCTTATGAAAGGTAAATTTTAAGTATTTTATTACTATATTCGCTTGGAATGTATATGAGATATTTTGATACTTCGTTAACACTTCTGAAGACTAACATTATTTTCAGTGATTTTCGTCTGGCGTGAGTAGACATTAAAAGATTTTGACAATCGACGAGGTGTAAGCTCTTTGTTTATTTCGCATATTTATAAAAATGTGTTGATCATCGTTGTCACAGAGTGAATAATTTTAGAAAGATTATTTTATCTGGTCTTCTTAATAGCATTTTTTCAATAAATGTTATTGTAGTATATCATTAATGCAAAAACTAAAATTGTTTTCTGTTGCCTCGTAGTAAGTCGATTACAAAATTTTTAAATCTAATTCTTATGTCCATTGTTATCCTGCATGTAAAATGAAATCTAATGGTAAAGGTAAATTTTTTTAGATATGTAATGTTTAGATATGTAATGTTTTAGATATGTAATGTTTTAGATATGATATGTTTTTTAGATATGTAAATTTAATATGTAGATTGCAATTTCCTCTTCCTCTATTTATTTTTTTAAAAAAATTCTTAAATATTAATATATTTATAGTATTTCGATATTTTCTTTTTTATACTATTTTTTTACGTTAGAGAAAATATGCAAAGAGCAAATGAGAATTTAAAATTGAAATTTCTCCCCACCCCCACCGAGATAAATTTTGATTCCTTAGATTTAGTTTTTATCAGTTGACAGTATTGGGTATTAAATTTATTAATTAGATGGTAATGCGAATTTTACGAATTTATGCTTACTAGAAAATGATGCATAATAATTATTGACAATTTGAAGTTTTCAGATTACGATTTCTCAAAATGTCGTTTTGATTTTTGCAATGAGAGGAAGCGTGTATAAATATTTTCTAACATATATTTATAATAACCAGGCACCTGTGAAAAGCGCCGTTTAGAAGGAGATGCATCTGACGTAGACAATTTCACATCTGATGAAGGTGGGTTACAGGATATTTATTTCTTGCATGGAAAATATTTAGGTGCTACATAGCATGCAGTAGCATTTTATGGATAAAAGTGTTATTGTAATTTATGTATGTAACTGTAGTAGAAATCTGCTTTGGTGTGGATATCCTCTTAAAACATTGCTGTTGTTCAAGCGACACCTGCATCGCATCATCTTTGGAAATGTATAAGCTATTTTTATTTAAATTAATAACGGTCTAATTTTTCAATTTTCTGTATTTTAAAAGCCTGGTTTAAACATATTAATCATCAATTTTTATGTTATCATGTCTTATGTAACTTTATTTAATTATAATTAAAATGCGGTTTGAAATTGTTTTAGAGACGTGATTATTTTGCCTATTAGTCGCGGAAAATGTATCTAGTACTTAGTTCTATTTCGCTTTTGAAATTAAATATTGCTCTTCATAAATAAGAATCCTCAAAAGTTATAATAATAAAGGAAAATTATGTTTATACTTACATATTTGTTTTGCATTTTGTTTAGAGACAAAGCTGCTGAAAGACGGGAAAAAGTCGTATTTAGTAAGTTATTTTAACTACTATTATTATATGTAAAACTTCTAATATAAAATTTCATAATTTTGCTTCAAAATTTTTAAAAAAGAAAATGTTAAGTCCGCTTTGGTTACTGACAGATTTGATTGCTCATAGAGCATGTACTTCTCTTTTAACCGGGGGAAATCTCATTCGGGAGCGATGTAGATATATATCACTTTTCGTTTTAAGTTACGTAAGTGAGGTATAATTATGATCTCTATATTAAATTATTTTGAGCTTAAGATTAGAGGCGTAGAGCACAAAAGACACTTTGAACAAAGGCGAAATTCAGCCAGAGTTTCACGCTGATGTAAAATGAGGAAGTTAAATATATTTCGTTAGAGGATTTAATACAACTATTTTTGTCTAGATCGGATTAATTTGCAAGTTCTTATTCAGATCGAATTCTTTATAGTTTCTATCTCACTGTTCTTAAATAGGAATTTCTTTAAATTAAAAAAGGCTAAAACAAATTGTATCCTCATTTGAAATGAATGCCAACTTAAGCAGAATTTTACATATATTTAGTATATACGGAAAAGTAGCACTATTTGGTATATTTTAGATTTACACATTTGTAAGAGACTAAAAAGGCTTACACTGAATTTTTCTAGTTTTTACACTACAGAAACTTATGGACGTTGAAATCAGAAATGTATAAAATGAGAAAGAGCACGCAACAAGTTTCTGCAAAGAAGTCAGTACTCTTGTGCATGTGTTGCTTTAATAGCAAATGCAGTGGGAAATCGATAATATATCTCCAGATCTTCAAAGCATGCCAAGGGTAATGGAGCAAACAGCGTATTAGGAGATTTGAAATGTGTCTGATAATACATTACCTGGTAAAGAAAATGCCACCCATGAAAGAATGATTGGAAAAACCGAATTTTACCAAGCATTAAGCAAACGATTTAATTTTCAATTATATACAAAAGTAAGACATATGCAGAGCATCAATAAGTACATTAATAAGATTGCCCCATTTTGAGTGATACATTCTTGAACACATCATTGTAGCCAATCAAAGAATGTTCGAAAAATGTACTATGGTATTATGCACTGCATTTTGTTGATGTGACCCCACAATTCAGCTTCATTTCGGAAAACTGGTAAGATATTCAATCGTTGCACAGTCACGTCCCACACATGCTGGATTTATAAGACATCGGGGCTTTGGACTGGCTAACGGATCGCATGCACAACTTGCAAGGCACTCAAGATAAGCCGTGCAGCGTGTGGTTGTAGGAAAATGGCACATAGACGGAAAATGGCACATAAGGAAGAAGAACCCTGAGCATAAGGAAGAAGACGAGGCAGCAGCATGGTATCAACATAATGTCTACAATCTCTAATAGCGACCGACTCAATCATTATTTCATGTTGACAGGCCTGTTTCACTCGAAAATGGTGCAGGCATCTCGCACATGGCAATATTGCTTCCACACGTCACTAGCCGCTTGTCAGGTGATGATCTCTTGTCAGGTAGAAGCAAGATTCGTTCCTGAAGTCGTACATTTGGAACCATTTGAAACTCCACGCAACTCAGCTGTGACACCATTGCAAACATTCGTGAAGATGGTTCCCTGTTAATAGAAGCTTTCATAAAAAACGGCTGGGCACCAGACCTGCATCAGTTGCCAGAAAATTGTCCGCATCGATATTGGGATAGTAGAAACATCGTATGCATTTTGAAAAATGTTCTAATTGTGGACCGTGGTTCATATAGGGCATGACACTGTATCCGGCGATTAGTGCGCTTTGACTTCCGTGTTTTTGCTGCAGCTAAATACGATCAACAGCTTTGGTATCAATCTGTGTATCATCCACAATATTTCGCAAAGATCAACTGACGGTACGCAGACTTGAGATGAAATCCCTCGTGAACTCATTCATTTGATGATATTGGATTCTACAATGCCTTAATAGGTTATGAGCCAAGACTGTCTTCCCTTCCTTTTCATTTAGCACGCGATATCAAATTTCACCGAAATGCTGTCGGCGGAGATTTATGCAGAATTTGATAGATGATAGCCATTCCAGCAAAAATTTGCATGACAATATTTTTTTTTCCTGCCTGAAGTAGCATTTGCTCTGTCAAGCAGTGCATATCTGCGGTTTCCTGTAACATGTCAGGGATACGTTGTTTCACTTCCTATGTATAGTAAATATGTTGTTTCAGGTTCCGTAGGCTTTCAAGATGATGCCTTGTTGACCAAGATTACGAAATCGACCGTTCATCACTGTTACTAGAAAGCATGTTACCATAGGTTTATAGGATAATAGATATGTTATAGGATTTTTCAGGTTCTCTAGCTTATATTTAAGTTTTCTGAATCATGTCAGTCCTGTCAGTTCTTTTGCTAATCTAGCTTCTCTGAAGCATATCATGGATACGTTGTTCCAAATGAACTAGTTTGTAAATACATTGTTTCATATGTTTAAGATGTCCACTTCTGTTGCCTAGACTAGATTTTTAAGTATCCGAATCATAAAAAGAGCAGGGTGTAAGACATAGTCTGAATCACACCGGAAACACTGTTAACTTCGAAATTTAAAATTTCAATTTTTTTGCCTCGGTTTACATTTGTATCAAGTTATCTAAATATTCTTCAGATTAATTACTTCATTTTCAGCATCCGTTTCATCAGTTAAGTTCAATATTTCATCATCAATCAATTTTATGTTATTAATTTTTCAGTTAATTGTGACAAAAGAATTTTAAGAGGTTTCGAATAGTTTTTATTGATATTATCGTCAATATTTCTAATTAGTTATGACGCCTTTTTTGGGCAGATCTCTTCTTTTACAATTGATCAATATCCATCTTGAACAATAAAAACAAAACTTACCTCTTTTTTTCACGCATCCAAGATGATAGTATCGTTCGAAATTCATTCATCAAGTTCCGTTTTTGAAAGTTATTAATAGTTCAAAATACGAATACGTCAAATCGAAAGCTCGGCTCTACCCGGCCGTTATACACCATTGTTGCAAAAGATCAAAACTTCAAAAGTTTAAAATAGATTGCATAGCAATTTTTAAAGCAGCGTGTCCTCTGAACTCTATTAAAATTGGGGCAGAGTTGCAGAGCTAGTGCGGTGGGAGTACACCTGGCTTAGGCGACGCGGTCGTATGTATTTAGGTTCGTGCACGAAGTCCATTTTTGCGTGTAACAGATGGAGAATTACGTAGCACTTCTTTATGGCTAGTATGAATGCACAGAAAATGAGTGAAGAGCCCTAAAGCAATGGACCATGAGCAGTGGAAAGCCAAATCAAGGCGGTCTTACGAGCTTCAAAATCGGTCCTACATGCAGAATCGAGTATGTTGCGAACTTCTTGTTGAGTGCAACTGCTACTACAAGAGCGACGAATAGGCCTACGCATCAGAAAACATCGGAACTCTTGTGGTGGTTGATCTTTTGCTGTTGAATAGAAGAGAGAAAGAATTTAATTTTTAGATGTAGCGTTTCTTTGTTTTTATTACTTTTAAGTTGCTTGCAGATTTAGTTACCGATCAATTTTAACTTGCTTTGCAGTTTTAATTGTCAATCAATTTTAAGTTGCTTTGCAGTTTTAATTACCAGCTTAAACCAGCTACGTCGAGTTTTTCATTATCAGTATTTTTAAGTTGTTTAAGAGTATTTGAATTGTTCCTAGCTAAACCTGAATTATAAGACAAATTCAGTTTATTCCTCCAGCAGCTGGTTTCTTTCCTCATGCTGGCGAGGTGCTAGTTAAGATCGTCTGTAGCTCTCGTATCCGTTGAAGAACTCGAACGCATCTTTTTGAGGAGCTGGAGTACATATTTTGTATTATAACTGTCGAGATCAAGTTCTTAAATCCTTTCTCTAGGTGATTCCTGTTCATCGGGGCCCAAGGTTTTTCTAAGAGGAATAACATCGGCCGGACCCGGATCGTCATCCACGTACATTACATTGCTTTCACTTAACAGTGGACAGTCTTCCCTCTGCTCTGTCATAACGAAAGCTTACGTTTATGATCGCATGGCAAGGAATGATTATGGGACTGTACCCATCCAACCAATGGTGAAATTTTGGTGTACCGCCCACTTCAAGCTGTACCTGTATTTAATCTTCCTTTCTTATCTTATATTTAATTTCTGCCGTAATTCTCACTGTACAGAGAGATGAGTAGGAGGAATCTGACATGTTATGAATGAAAGGGTATTGTTGAAGAACACACAACTAAATAAATATAAGAAAAAAAAATTTATTGCATGTAAAAAAATTAGTCGCAGGGGGAAAAATGTTCTTACATACCGTTTTATCGTTTTTATCTTTTTATAAAACCCATTTTACTTTAAAAAATAATGCCATTTACGAGACCCGCATCTTAAAACCTGTAATCCTATTTTATTTGATTAATTATGAACGGGCATATACGTAAGAAGTAAGAGAAATTCATTCCATCCATCATGGAAATTGAACGAAACTGATGGGAGTTTAAAAGTTCTACTCTTTCAATTGTTCTATAAACTTTGTAAAGTGAGTATCATTTTTTTGTCAGATATAGTTCCTTGATTGTTATTTTGATTTCCTTCTGTTTAAGTTTGTAAAAGTCATTAGAAAAATTTATCTGAAATTTTAGAGATGGAACTCCGAATGGAGGGCTGAGCTTAGGTCATTGAGAAGTAGGAAAAGTAACTTTTTATATGTATTGTACCACGATAGGCCACTGTTTTCGAATTTTTTAAAGAAAACTAGACTGATTAAATTTCAGATATTTTGTATGAAATGTAATGGAATGTGTGAAATATTTTCCGTGGGAGTATTGGAAGGGTAGACTCGAAGAAAGGAAAATTTGTGGAGCTCAGAGTCGAGTAGCCATGTTTCTTGCTTCACTGTTGAAAGTTAAATTTGAAGAAGGTTATGATACTAACTTCTAAAGCTGTTAAAGGGGGAAAAAGTGGGAAAACTGCCAAATTCCTATGATTAAAATTTTATGCATTTTCAGTTAATTGATGAGCTTTACTTCTAGCCCAGACGTTTTTACGTTTAATAAAGAACTCCATTTTATGCCTTTTTTGTGTATCTGGTGACCAAAACGTCTGTAGCCACTGTTTTTGTAATTAATTTCATGTTTCTAATTTTTTGGAATGTTATCTGGTATTTTAATGATGCTTCTATCAGTTTCTTCGCATTTGAGATGGGCATATTTAAGGGCAATACGGGTCTCTGGGAACTTTTTTGTCACAATGGAGGAAAAACAAAACAAACAAACAACAACAACAACAACAACAAAAAGTCATTACGCATATTTCATGATAATTAATGTTTCGGTTTACTGGAGTTAGGATGACTGGAGTTTTATTGTACGAAAAATGACCGGCTCGAGTCTTGCATATGCTTTGAGTGGTCAGAAAAAGTAAAATATCTGCTGCCATCTGTGAACACACATGGCAAATAAATAACATACCTAGAAAAATATTTTTTTCCTTGTTTTTAAAGTATAATGATAATACTTAAAAGAAGTTCTGAAATGAGAATTTAACAATTCTGCATATAGGTGTAAAAAAAAAGAGAGAGAGAGACAGAGATAAGAATACTAAATACTTCAACTAAAAAAGACATTTTCTTATTAAAATTTTTACATATTTCTCATAAAAATGAGATATTTTTCAGCATGTAACTCAAAGCACTAAATCTGATTGAGCAAAAAAATTATATCACTAAATACAAATTAAACAAGAAAGTTGACATAAGTTAGTTGCATATTTGAAGCTCTGGTAAGCAAGTAATAAATGCAATTAAATGTTAAATAATTTTAATCTTTCCGCGCATATTTAAGACACATTTTATAAATAAAGATACGTTCTTAAAGTCTTTGAGTTTCTGCCAAAGGAGAAAAAGGAAGTCAAGAAGTAAAATTATGAGAACTACACAGTCCAGTCACATTAATGTGACCATCTGTCAAAAGCCAGAATAACCACCTTTCGCAGAGCGGACTGCTGCGAGACGCGCAGGAAGAGAGTCACATAGGTCCCTGAAGGTGTTCTCTGGGATGTTGAGCCATGCCGACTCTAATGCCGTGGCCAGCTGCGCTAGATTACGCGGTTGAGGATCCATGGCGCGAACAACTCGATCGAGATGGTCATACAGATGCTCGATTGGGTTTAAGTCAGGTGAGTTTGCTGGCCAGGGGAGGACGGTAAACTCATCCTGGTGCTCTTCGAACCACGCACGTACACTGGCAGCTGTATGGCACCTCGCATTGTCCTGCTGGAAGATGCCATCATCCTGAGGAAAAACAATGCGCATGTAGGGGTGAACATGGTCCGCAAGGACAGATGCGTACTTGTATTGATCCATTGTGCCTTCCACAATGATCAGTGAACCTAGAGAATGCCAGGAAAACATTCCCCAGACCATAATGCTCCCGCCTCCAGCTTGGACCGTTCCGGCAATGGTTGCAGGGTGGTTCCTTTCAGAGGTTTCACGCCTTATACGCCAACGTCCATCTGTCCGATGGAGCATAAAACGCGATTCATCCGAAAACGCAACCTGTCGCCACTCAGTGGACGTCCAGCTGCTGTACTGGCGTGCAAATTCTAGCCTTCGCCGTCGATGAACAGCAGTCAGCATAGGTGCACGAACCAGGCGTCTGCTTCGGAGGCCCAGACGCAGCAATGTTCGCTGAATAGTACTTTGGGAGACACTTTTGGTAGCCCCTTGGTTCATTTTGGTGGTCAGTTGCTCAACGGTAGCCCGTCTATCTGCCCGAACGCATCTCCGCAACCGTCGTTCGCCTCTGTCATCTATGGCCCGTGGTGCACCACATTTGCCACGTCGCTGATTTTGGACAGTCCCATTTTGCCATGCACGGTACACTTTTACCACGGCGGCACGCGAACAGTTCACAAACTCAGCCGTTTCGGAAATGCTTCCACCCTTGGCCCGAAAGCCAATAATCATGCCCTTTTGGAAGTCGGATAAATCGCTTCGTTTCTGCATTACGCCAACGATTGAAATGTTTTCCGAAGCCCTCACACACCCTTTATATACGCTCAACTGCACTGTGCTGCCACCTGCCTTCTGTGATTGGTTATTTAACTCTGACATGGAAAGTACGTGGTGGTCACATTAATGTGACTGGACTGTGTATTTGATGCCAAATATATTTTAATACACACTAGCACTTTTGAAAGCAAAGAATGAAGTTCTAGTGCTGCCATCTATGAGCATGTTTAGAATAGAGTATAATAGACAAATCTTGAGGCATGCGAAAATTTCAAGCAAACACGGGAAACTAGGATGTCATGAAAAACTACATCTTACTTATTAATGTTCCTAAATATTCTGTTATCTTAAATTAATTTTTTGTGTATCTTTAGGGAGGTTAGGATGAAGGAGCATCTGAGGAGAAATTGTTATTTTGATGCGCAGTAATAAGCGTCCACGGGAACGGTTATTTATATAGTCATGCGCCATCTAAGTACAGTATCATCCAGTATATCATGTAGTATTTTTGATGGTGGATATTAATAGATTTTATTTTATTACTGACGGAAAGCAAAATTAATTTTTCTTTTGTAATAGCTGATAAGTTGATTAATCTTTATTATTTTGAATGAACATTAGAACACGAAACATTTAAATAAGTAGCCCTCAAAGACTTTTTGAAAGATTGCAAACATTTTTACCATAAATTTTAATGCGAAAACAAAACTTAATGCTTGCATTTGCTCAGTCGCATTTGTCATTTTGAAACACTGCTAAGTTAACACTTTTCATTCATTAAAAACGAATTTATTTGTAGAAGTAAATAAAATATGGATACTAGTCAGATGTCAATAAACGTTGTACCAACTTCTGAAAAATCATCGTAAGTGAATTTTTGTACTTGCATACTTAAAAAAAAACTCTCCTCATATTTTTTTTATCATAGTAAATAGTATTAATTGTTTTATGGGAATTCGCGGATATATTTATATTTGTTATTAATTTTTTGGCTATTAAATTATACCCATATTTATTTATATCCTCGCGTATTTCGCCCTTTCCTTGAATTAATTTTATCGTTTGTAAAATCGAAAGAGGAAAATTATGCAATTAATTTAATTTCCGAAGAACGCGATTATAGTAAACACAGAACAAAGGGGAAGTAGTCATGGATGGAAAGTAGTCCTGCCAAAACTTTATGGCAATATTATTTCTTTAAAAGAAACTTACATACCAATAAGAATACATAGTTATATTAGCATTACAATATCTGTCGGATATTGAACCGATATCCGACGGTGTTTAGTGTCCGATTCGATTATCTCGTAAAACCCCAGAAGACCTAATATGAATAAGACTTGACCGCAGTTCCCAAGAGGAACATCGGAGGGACGAAGGAGAAGGGAGGGGAACAAAAGACCAGGATTTCGAATGATGGAACACATCAGCAATAGATAAGGCTACAATGAGCTGGAAAGAAAATAAAAGAAGTAAGGTGAAATCACATGTTTGGAAAGTTTCTTAAGGGCAGAATATTTGCCACGTCCAGTGTAGCTTAACAAAGAATCCGCTCAAAATATGGTTCAAATAATAAATGAGAAGCTAAATAAAATGGATGAAATCCTCATGTAAAAATCCAATACAAACTGAATACACCGAATAAAAATAAAAATAATCAAGCAAATGCAATTTACCAACAAACCAGCTCTCAGCTACTAAAAAAAATTACAACTAAATTATTCACAATAAAGAAAAGGGAAAATTATGGGAATAGTTAAAAACATTATAGAACCAAGCACTAAAAAGCTGGGGAGAAAAAGCTAAGCTGACTATTATGCATCTTGACATTTCAGTCATTAGAAATAAAACGTGACAAGTTATTCGTATGCATTAATTAGTTTGGTGTTTTTCATTCAATTATAACTGTTGCTATAGTAGCCACGAATAATCTTTCAGAAAACATTACCTTAGGCGCTGAGTACCTAGAAATATGAACAAACATTTTTAT
The DNA here is from genome assembly GCA_000611955.2 of Stegodyphus mimosarum. Taxonomy (NCBI): domain Eukaryota; kingdom Metazoa; phylum Arthropoda; class Arachnida; order Araneae; family Eresidae; genus Stegodyphus; species Stegodyphus mimosarum. The sequence goes on from KK118950.1 coordinate 403,171, forward strand.
ATCCTACTGACCTACATTAGTAATAAGGAGAGAAAAAATCAGCAGCCTGGAGGTTGAACAACAAACCGCTGGACAGCTGATAACTTTATAATCAACCCCACTTTCTAAGTCGTTCCATTTCGTAATTTGCTTCTAAGTTCTTTGAAATGATATTTACATTGGTCATCAAAATTCACAGATAATGACAGGAAAAAAACGTAGCTGAATAAAAAATTGCTATTAAAAATTTGTACAAAAGCATTAGTTAATATAAATTACTATGTTTGGCAGTTGATTATTCGCAAAATATTGAAACTATAACCAAATTTAGGGAAACTAGAGAATAGTCACCTCTTGTGGAAAAAGGTTTTCTTTAATATAGTGTTTGGTCACCTAGGGCAGATATGTATGCCTCCCATCTTAATTTCATAGTATTTCTGCCAAATGATCGAAAACATCCAGTGAATTTGGCAAGTGGGGCAGAAGTTAAAGATTTCTTATAAACTTTATTTCTTTATTTTTTCATTCGCTCTCTTCGATGGTGCAAATAATAAAACTTTGAAATTTTTAGTTTGTTCTTTAAATGAAGATATGTACAAAATATCATTTCAACATTAAATTTAAAAAAAGAGATGTAAATCTAGTTTCAAAGACATCGGTTCATTACATATTGTTGGTTCTGAAAACTAATTCTTTATGCCTTCATGTAACGATATTCATTAGTATTCAATACTGGGGAGCTATCATTTAGTTATAAACTTTGGGTAAATCCTTTCCGATCAGTTCACCTGGTTGTTAGCCGTGGTTTTACAGAGGCACATTTTGTTTCTCTGGCAAGCTGAAAGGGATTCAATATCGCTGAAGTATTACTGAATAAGTAACGAATTTTAATATGTATATGCAACAAAGCAAAGCCGCAACATTTACATATAATTACTGTTACGGATTCCATCCCAGGATCCAAGGAGTAATTATTGCGGAGTGCTTACGGTAAAGAACCCTCTACCTCCACATCATAGTTAATAAAAGGGAGCAGACATACGATAAAATACATGAAAGACGTTAAGGAAAAATAAAAAGGAAGTCAACATGACCTGAGAAAAATTACAGAGACAAAAAGAAGAACTTATAAAAATATTATAAGTTCGGAAAAATTAAGCAGCGATTAGCCAGATTCGATCTCGGGACCTTTCGGTCTCGAGTCTAACGCGCTATCCATTGAGCTAGGGAGAATACAGAATTTTTTGGTATTTTAAGTTTTTTAATAACTTTTTTGGGGGTATTTTATAATTTTTTAACATGAATACAACACCAAAGATAAAGCAGATAGGAAAGATTTTACGATTAATAGGCTCTTTGGTCACATGGATTATAATATAGTTATATGCTATTAGTGTAATGTCTACTTACCGGTGAATAGCAATTTGGCAGATTAAATCTGCGGTAAATAATGTGATATTTAAAAGAAACAGATTGATAATCATGTGTGAGGCATATCGGGAGCAGCTGAGTGAAGGGCGTCGTCGCTGGAACTGAAGGCTGGGGGGGGGTGGATCGTCGTCTTTTAGCAGGAGGGAAGATCCCATACTCCCATCCAATCACAGACCGTGGTCGTTGTTACGGATTTCATATTTATTTGGCTATTTATTTATAATTGTAATTAAAATTGTTTTATTTTCCCGTGCAACGGAACGCGTGACGAATTGTAAAAGAAAGCTGAGCCGGAAAAGGGAAAATACAAGAGCGAGTGCATTTAATATTTAATAAATAAATATCTCGTAATTGCTTTTGTAATCCAGAAAAATCGAGAAAGTAAAAGAATGATCTCGTGCTAATTAAAAAGCTTATAAAAAGCCGAATTGAAACACCTCATCTCAGTTGTAGTTGTAGCTGTTTAAAGCGAACTGCTGTTTGTTTACTTAATACTGTGATTAATTGTAGCGAATTCGTTGTGAAGATTGGATTAACTTTCTCTGTTTTGAAGTGAATTCTGTTTAACGTTTGAGGTATTGTGATATTGTAGGAATATCTCTGAAGAAATATTTCAGCTTGATTTATTTCTTGTGGAAAGAATAAATTTTTGTTAACTTTTTAACGACTTGTTTATTCAATCCGTTAGGAAACCGTACACACGCAACAATTTTTGGTGTCAGAAGTGGGATTGAATGCCTTTAACTAGAGCAATGGAAGAACAATTAAGGCAGTTTATGGCAGCCTTGCCTGCATTTAAAGAAGAGAATAAAGCTGGCCAAGAATCCGTTAAAGAGGGGATGAAAGCAGGTCAAGAATCCGTTAAAGAAAAGATGGAAGCTGGTCAAGTTTCCGTTAAAAAGAGATGAGAGCCGTTAAAGCAGGTCAAGAAGAAATGAAAAAGGAAATTACTTGCATAATAGAAAATAAATTTGAGGCTGTGGAAGGCAGAATAGACGCGGTTGAAAATAAAGTTTCTTCTGTCAAGGAACAAATAAAAGAGAGAGATTCTGCCGTGGAACAACTAATCGATTGCAGAGTTTCTGCTGTGAAAGAAGAAATAGAAGAGAGAGTTTCTGCAGTGGAACAACAAGTTGATTACAAAGTTTCTGCAGTTGCCAAAGAAGTTGATACCTTGAAGAAATTCGTAGCGACGGCAGGGAGCAATACCGATGGATTTAAATTTTTTCCCATGCCTGCTCGTTCCTCCTTGAAGCTATCTACGTATAATGCGAAAACCTCTTGGCAAGTTTATAAGAGACAATTTTCAATAGGTGCTAATGCGAATGGATGGGATTCCCAAGCTAAGGCCTTCCATCTTGCCGCTTCTCTGAGAGCAGACGCAGCGGATATCCTTCAGACTCTTTCTGAAAACAAGAGACTAAACTTTGAAACTCTATCCGGCGCATTGGAACTGCGCTTCGGGGACAAATGTTTGAAAGACTGCAGTAGGCTCCAATTAAAATCCCGTCAGCAGAAGCCCAGCGAAACACTCCAAGAGCTCGCCACGGAGGTTGAAACGCTGCCCCATCTCGCCTTTTCGGAGTGCCCGACAGAAACAAGGGAAATACTGTCCCTGCAGTACTTTATCGACGGCATCCGGGATACAGAAAGCACTGCGAATGGCTGATGTGAAGGACGTAAAAAGTGCTCTAGTGTACGCCATGAAATTCGAGGCAGCCGAGCAAGCAACACGCAGAGATCGCTACCCAGTCAGAGCTGTGAGAGTCAACGAGACAATGGATCAATTGATGGCTCGTTTAGATGATTTATACAGACAAGTCAATACCTTGAGACGGTATATTAGTGATAAGAAACCGACAGTAAAGTGCTGGAACTGCGGTACTTTAGGACACATGCGAAGGAACTGCCGAATATTACAGAGCTCTGAAAATAAGACGGACGATATAAACAGACAATTAAATGCCATGAGATAGAAAACGAGTGACAAGAAACGGAAGCGCCATTTTCCAGCAACGACGCAGGAAGCAAATTAATGATCATATGGCGGAGCAGAGTTTGAGCAATAGTGAGCAACCCCGTTTTAAAGCGCTCAAGATTTCTGCAGTGTGTGGCAACAGTAATGGATTATCTATCAATGGGCATATCGATGGAGTTCCTTGCAATATGATCATTGATACATTGATACAGGAGCTAATGTTACCATCATTCGAAGAGATTTAGCTAAAAAATTTAAGGATAAACTGATTTGGACGCCATCCTGTGTTACCTTCGAGACTGCGTCCGGTGAGAAAATCGACGTAGAAGGAAAGTTAAACGTGAACATCATCTTTGGAAGTGCCACCTACTGTCACAGGGCATATGTGGCAGATATTACAGATCCTTGCATCCTTGCTTGGACTTTTTAAGGAAATACAATTTTTCCTTAGACTTCAAAAACAACAAAGTGCTTTCAGCATCTGAGAACATGACTATCGATCATCAGAAGGGATCTTCATCTGGAAACGCCGACGTCTCGTCTGAAAGACCCTGCTCAGAAAGCTGCCGAAATCATACTAGGGTCGAAGAGAAACCCAAGACTACGAGCAATTCTCCATCACAGATGCTCATCTGTCGTGATCTTCGTCTGCCTTGCGATCTCTTATTTGGCCGCCTTGCAGATGCGCCTTCATCGCCTGAGGAATGCATCCAAGATGTCCAGGCTCGATTTGAAGTGATGCACCGTTCTGCACGAGAGCAAGTCAACTTGGTGACGGAGAAGATAAAGACCCGCTACGATACGAGAGCTACTGGACATCGTTTCAACGAAGGAGACAAGGTGTGGTTATGGAATCCGACTCGTAGAAAAGGACTCTCTCCGAAGACTCCAGCGACCTTTCGCGCGCTGGGACAAAAAAAAAATTTTTTTCGTACAGTGTTGCCATTGTTCGCTTTGAAATCGTCAAATTTCTTAATCAAAAACTTATAAATGCTTTACAAAATATCAAATAGATAATGAAACAAATTTCAAATTTGGGCTTCCAGATGCCCATATTCGGTTTGAGATGTACGTTATTCAAAATTGGATTACTCTAAGTACCGTTGTTTTAACACAATGCGAGAAATATACATACATTTAATTCCCCTTCTTCATTATTTAATTTCTTTAAATATAAGACACAGCTCTAAGATTTGGTGGCAACAATTTGAAAAGCGAAACGCCATTTGTGGTGAACTAACGCAAAATGTCAAAACGAAATTAACAGCCCTTCTGAGCAAATTGCCCCTGTGGGCTAATAATAATAATAATGATATTAAAATTTCTGGGTTGCAATGGAAGGAAATTATCGTGCGGAAAATTAAAAGCTCCTCTGTGCATAAGAATTTTGTCTTTAGACACTTATCAGATTTACGCATTGCATTATTATAAAAAGTGTTAATCGGTGCTTTCGTTCTAAGATTAAGTATTGTTTCATACCAGCCATTTATCTTAATTTACAGGATTCGTAATAGACTGAGTAGTGAACCGTATGGTTAAGGTAGCGATACTTTGATAATTTTCTTCATGGGAATCCTGGTGGTCGAACAAGATTATTATATTATTAATTATTGTTGAAGTTTAGTTGCGGTTTATTCTTAAACGGAAGTTTTATTTAAACAGGGCACAATTGCATTCTCTCCACGGTCTTGAATCATGTTGCTGGAGAGTTTGATAAATATCTAACTATGTTTTCTTTACGTAAATCTATGCTTGATGTTGTGACTAATTTCACTTGTCTTAAAGTAACATCCAATCAAGTCTACGAATTCTATAGTTGCATGAAGCATATCTTAGCCTTGCCCATTTCCCTTCTACATTTGAAGAAGAATCCCCCAGTAGAGTCTCTCAC
>KK118950.1:412103-488823 GCA_000611955.2 Stegodyphus mimosarum
CAGAAACTTCTTCTTTTAAAAACATCGCCGTCGAAAATATCGTGGTAAAAAATAAAGCACGTACAAATTATAGCACGACGATAATATCGCATGCATGTTTTAGCAAATAGCACATTACATGCTATTTGCTAATTTAAAATAGACAATAGGTCTTAAAAACTTCTCATCATTTATATGTGTCATTCATCATCACACAGAAGGGATTATGGGATTTTAATTAATTAGGAAAATCGGCAGTCTTCCGTAGCACTCGCTACTGTGGTTATGAGATAAGCCAAAAGCGGGAACGGCCTAGAAGCGCCAATTCTAAAGTGATTTATCGCAATATAAAAACCAAGATTCGATTTCAGAAATGAAAACAAATTACTATATTTTCCTTTCCCAGATATCGTAAATATGTTTATAAGAAGTTTGTCGCACAGAAGAAAAATATGAACATTAATATTAAAGCAGCATATTTTGTTTCGCCATCACTTTAAAGCATCATTAAAGGAAAGCGTTTCCTTTCTAGCAAAAATTTTATTATCTGCGTTTCACCTTTTTCCAATAACATTTTGATTTCTTTCTCCGCATTTTTCTTTTAATAACAACTCGAAAAAGGACCGTATTGTCTTCATTAAGCGCATTTCGAGTCTTAGAAAAATATAATTCATTTTCTTTTTACTTGTGAGGAATAACTCTTATAAGCGTTGCGTGCAAGCGGCCTAGAGAAAACAAAAAAATTGTCCAGTTATGTCTCCAATAATTCTTCTCTTTATTAAATGCCCTGCCAGTGCGAACTTATGAGGGGATAATAGCAAGTCCTCCCTACCATTAAGCATTGCCATTTTGTTTAATTACATGATTATATGTTCTTTATCTTGAACTAGTTGGCTGATGATAATTGTTTACTTAATACCGTTTCAAATGTTAAGCTAGAATATAAATGCTGAGACCTGACTGGAATTTCTCATTTTTATGTTTTAAAAAATATTTTTGACTTTAGTTAGCATTATTTAAAAATTTTTAATTTGAAATTTTTAATGGTAAGCTTTGAATGAATCATTTCAGTTCCCCATGCGAGTTCTTATAGCGTAAGTAATTAGTACATCTAACTAGCGAATGAAAGATCTGAAAGTCAAATCCTGGCGAAGACACTATGGATATTCATTCTTACGATAAAATATACTATTGATTTGGTTACAGCCGGAAACATCGGTGCAAAAACATCGCAGACGAAAACGTCGCGGAGAAAACAACGCAAGGCGAAAACGTCTTGGTACAAAACGTTGTGGGAGAAAAGAAAGCAAAGGGAAAACATCGCAATTCTAAACACAAAATACTGAATACTAGTATTTTGTGTTACTGTGCAATTTCGTGAAACTGGTATTTGCTAAGTTAAAATATCGGTATTTTCAGTATTAGCAATAAATAATAAATATTTTATTTATTTTTTTATTGAAAGGTTTAACTTTTTATTGCATATCTACTCTTATTTGAAATAGGTATTTTTCTCATCCGTGTGGCAGCACTAACATCAATCATTTGCTGTCTTACTTCCGTTCCGATAGCCTCAGGAACTTTAGATTCTGACCTTGAAAAGAGTGACAATGAAGAAAATAATAATACAATTGGATAATCATACAATTTTTTCCTTATTTGGATATAAAAAAGAAAATAGTAACGATGACAAAATGTTAACAAGGACTGCTTCCCATAATAAAAAAAATTCGAAACGTTAAGTTATTTGAACGTTTCCCTATTAAAAATGCCGTTTTGTAAAAATACGTACTTATTAAATCGAAAAAAGAATTTTGCGAAGGTTAAAAGTCAATTCAGAAAGTATTAATTGACTTAAATTTACAAAATAATTTTTCCCATAGCGAATTTGATTTAATACGTAATACTGTACCAGCTCTGCTTCCAATAAAAGCTGGCTGTGGAGGCATTATGTCATAAGGATTCCAACTTATTACCATGGAATGCAACAATAAGATTGATGTGCCGCCTAAGCGGGATAGTGGTTAGCGATTGCCGTACCGAAAGGCCCGGTTTTGAATGCCGGAGAAGGCATGAATGTTTGCAAATGTAGAATGTCTGTGTGGCAAGGGGGCACTCTAAATATGCGGCGAGCCAAAAGGTCTCTCAAGACGTTGATGGTAGGGACTGACGGGTGGGAGAGTCTCGAACTCGTCCACCCCGGAGTGCTTTCCATCAAAATTAGTGGCTTAACTGAGCAAAGTCTTACTGTCACCTTGTAAGGTCTGTCTCTTCTATTCCACATAAACTAAACTAGATGCTACAATGAACCTGCCGAATTCTCGCACAGGCGTGAATGAATTACGAACACAGAAGAAGGGTGAAAATAACCCTTTATTATTCTTATTATGTTTATTATTCTTTCATAATGTCGTATGTAAACAAGCTGTGGGTTGCAAGTCTTTGCGGTTTTAGAAGAGAAATATTACTATAATACTATTCCAAAATTTAAAAACATCATGAAATGCATGGTGTTAAACATGCAAAATAAGCAAATTTATTAGCCGGAAAGGGAAAAACCGCCAATCATTATTACTGCATTGAATGAAGGCCTCAAACGAATATCGGAAAATCGTAAGTACTATTTCTAATGTTTCTAAAGCTTAATCATTGGTTACAAGAGAAAATCCGTTGTTACAGATATGAATTGCAAACTCTTTAAATACATCTGTAGCAAAAATAAATAATAAACCAAGATTTAGAACTGAAAACAGCTAATAAACACGATATTCACCAGCTTTTCCCGAAGCATATGGTTGAACGCAGAACTAGTAGGACCCTGTATGAAAGTTATTTAGCAGGAGATAAGTGGAAACATATTGTGACCTCTGGTAAGACATGGGTTTACCCAAATGACTGCAACAAAAGATGGTCCATTTATTATCGAAAACGGAAAGAAGAAATTTACAAACCTAGTTTTTCGTCAACTCAAAGAAAGTTTCAGTTAAGGGTTTATGATTTTCGAAGGATTGTCTTACAATAGGAAATTAAAAATAAAGAGAGTGGAAAAAAAGTTTTGCGCTCCATATTTGTAAAATAAATTACATTTCTTTATCTCAATGATTTTCAAAGAGCGAAATTTCATCCAGACAAAGCACAAACTTATATCCTGAAAACTACTACTGCACTCCTTGAAAAAATGAAGACTGCTACAGGTATTGCGTATGTACCTTTTAACGTATTTCCCCAAAGTCCCTTAACGTTTCACCTATGGACTATTGCGCCTTTGTTCTCTTGAAAAGAACTATTTCTAAGCGGAAACATCATGATTAAGAATCCAATCTATGATTAAGAACACGATTAAGAATCCAATCAGTTGTGGAATAGTAATGGAAGGGGAATAGAGAGCAGTACCTCTAGAAATTTTACGAAGAGCCCTTCTATCATGGAAATCACGACGCAAGCTTATAGTCCAGAAAAAAGGCTATCAGATAGAACGTCTAAAAAATGCTTCTTACATTTTTAAACATTAATTAAACAACCCCGAAAGCGTTTCAGAAATGTATAAATACCCTCTATGTGTCTGATTACCCTTGAAATCAATAGAGGTTTATTTAAAATACACGACATTATAAGGTTACTTTTTGGTATAATTTTAAATTTTATATTAGCATGTTTTCTCTTCCAACCATGTCCAAATCTTCAGCAGGTTATGAAATCCAAGATTTTGATATCTACGTCTTTTCTTTCTCTCTTTGTTATGGTTGAAGTGTTTCGGAATTACTTAAACCGCAGAAGACGGACAATCCGTATTCAAATTGAGACAGTCTTAAATATTTGCCTTCAGATAACACGGTATTTACTGATAATGATAACAGTTATCTCTTCTTTTGTATAGATTTCCTTTCAATGATGATACACAAAATTTGTGGCTTTTATAAATAGTAGCTTGTAATGTGTCTGCCTTTGCAATTTCCTGATGTTATGAGTTCTTGTGTCGAAACTGCTGTGCTGTGTTTATTTATTTTATCAGAAAGCTATGCTGATTTTTATTATCGAACCTTATCAGAACTTTATTGTGTTCCTGAAATATCTTGTAACATTTTTCATTCTGAAGAAACGATTTAATGTTTGTGTTTTGTCTCTTGTATTTTAAGAAAACACGATTTATGTTCCCCTAACCTTGTGTTATTATCTTTACAAGCTGACAAAAATTATCTAATTTTTTTAGAGGCAAGAGTAAAGGTTTATACACTTTTTTATCAGAACGAAAAATACTTCTCGACTTTGAAAAATATGAGGAACTTAGCTTCATTTTCATTGATGCATTTGAGTTTTTCTAGTGTAAAATTGTAATTTCCTTCTCCAGTCGCACGCCAATGGTAGCAAAAGGTGGGACACAACTTGTATCGGTGAAATTCCACGTTTAGTTTAGTTATTAGGCGCTTCCTTGCCACATGCCTTCATGATGTGATTGGATACTACATCCAGCTAGAAATTGGGAAGTCCGCTGTTTGAAACGCGACGTCTCCTGTTTACAAAAGAAGCCTAAAGTTTCTATGAAGTTTATATAGCCCGTTTTTTCATCAACACTGCCTCCATATAAAATATCGGCTGGCATTTGGGAGGTCCGATGTTTGAGCCCCAGCCAGGGTAATGCACATTTTTCATATTTCCTGCTTTTCTTTAAAAAATATTCAAGTTCTAAGAAAAAAAAATCTAAGCTCTGCAAAGTTTGTTTGGTTTTTCCATCAACACCGTGGCTGCCTTCATATAAAAGAAAAATGGTTAGGTTTGGGACAAAATAACAATTTCAGGCAAATATGTTTTTGTCAACTGAAATAAATGAGAAGCATATCTTTTGGTACAATAACATGTGCGTAAAAACTTTTAAAAGGATAATTAATGATAATAATTAATAATCTTAATGAAGTACACTAAAGAGAACAAAATCTTGTTTTGTATCTATCATAACATTCTTGCTCATATCAGCCTAAAAAAAATTCTCTGGCAATCTGCAGTGCTGGATTTGAAATCAGAGTTTCAAAGCGAATTGAATGTAATAATTTCTATGCTATCACTTCTATTGTTACTTAACTTCTGATATTATTTTTGTCATCATCCCATTATCAGGCATTTATGGGTACCTTGCATATTTATTTTTGCATAAGTTAGAGATTATTGTGATAGCTTTAGCTATGATAACTTGCTTGCGATACGAAGATCATTATTAGCAACTTATCGATCGATTTTAAAGAAATCTCAAGAATTGCTACACTTGTCAGGACTGAGTGTTCGATGCATATTCTTGGCAAACATCTTCGTGAAACGTGAAGTCCTGATCTTGAAAAGGGAGCTGAATGCAGCTATGTTCTGTGGTAGAATACTGTGATTAAGTGGTAGAATAACTATACGTAAGAAGGATTTAAAATCCTCTTTTATTAAACCACAATTATTTACAGTCACTTCCCAACTCGGGAGGGATACAGAAAATAATGACCACCACTTGGGTCTAAACTGAACAATCAAATAATTTGAACTAAAATTAAATAGAAATTAAGCCGTCGTTGCTCACAGAGCTATGACGCGAGGTTGGCCTCGGTGCGTAGCAAGATTTAACTAATACTAACGCACTTAGAATTACTTCAATAAGTAATAGCGTAACAGCGTTACGGCTTAGAATTTAAATACTAGCTGGTCAGGCGAACGTTGAATAGAGTAACAGTGGTCTGAGACTAAAAGCTCTCGCACACTGAGAGGTTCCTACCTCTCGTTTAAGTAGAACTTGGCTCCACATCAAATTAGCATAAAGCTGAAACGCGCGCTTATTCTAACGGGAAGTTGAAATGAGAAGAGATAGAAAAAGGCAAATTAAAATAAAACTTTGTTAGTTTAACTAAAACCTTACACACTAGGCTAGAAATTCTAAATAAACTTCCCTTTTAAGTTTATTTTATGATGTCTGTCTGCACTGATACAAAAAGCGGAATTCTGCAAAAATCTTCATTTATAAAAAACACTAACATAGGTCAAGTCATTTAGGAATACATGAGATCCTCATAACAAAGTGCTATTTATAGATAGATATAAATTTACAGAGGCCGCGCAACACCATCGATTACTAAATTATTGATTTAAGGAAGAAAACTACCCAGAATATCGCATATGAAGCAAAATGTATTAGCATAGTATTGCGAAAAAGTTTTAGGTCTATTGTTCAAAGAATGCTGGTGATTCGTCCTGAGTCCGGTCCTTTCGAGTTGACATATAGGATTTTATAATTCCCCAGTCTGTAACTGTAAAGTGAGAGAATGCTTCCATTAAGAACACTTCCTCGCAAGAAAACAGGAATCCTTATACAGAGCCTTTATAATACAAGTACTCCATCAAGGTATTCCATATAAGGCAAATAGCTGTTGTGGTGTTTTTACTTCCTTGCACGAAGTAAAAAGGGAGTATTGTAATCGCGAAAATTTTCGGGTATCATATTTCAACGAAAATATCCATTTTGACCGCTATCGAATGCAATTTAAGGATGTTTTTGCGTGACATCTGTACGTAAGGACAGATGCAGGTCATGTAAAATGCAGGTCATTGATGTGCATTTAAGTCCAAATTCAGTTAATCGTGAGTTGTTGAATTTAAAATTATGGCTTTTGAAATAGAATTTCAAGATCTTATTCACAGAAAACACACTTGTTAATAATCTGGTTGAAATTTACATTCTTATTAAATTTATGTTGTAGAGTAAAGCTTAGGGATAATCTAGTTAGCGTAAATTCTACGAAAAAAAGTGTCATGGTTTATTTCATTTTGTCGCGTGTTAGCATAATACTACAAAGAATTTTTAAAATTTATTTTGCAAAGAATGCTGGCGGTTCTTTTCGAGTTCGGGACGTAAATCATTCAAGAACTGTTATAAAACAATAGAAAAGAAATGTTCTTCGAAAATTTTTGTACAGAGTTTTTGTCCTTGATGTTGTCATAGCCTATGTCTATATCGGCCCGTGAATAATATTAAATGGAAAGAATGATTGCATCTGTGTTGGTCATGTAGCCAGGGCATCAGTTAGCCAAAAATAGTTTTATGCCCAGCAGTGGCGGCTCGTAGCTAAAATTAGTGGGGGCGCTGTTCCAAAAAAATTTAACCTTTGTTTTAAACCTGTGTAAAGGGAAACAAACATGTATAAAAAGAAAATTTATTTTGAAACTTCCATGAAATTTTACAAAAGAAAAAGTAAACATTTCTTAATTACTTTAACTTAAATTGTTGCAGTTCAAGCTTTACCTATTCATTTAAAAATGAAATCCATTCTTCTTGTTTTAATTTGCGCGAAGAGATCAATAATTTTCTCCTCGATCTCTGGATGATAATTGAGGACTATATTGAAAGCATTGCAAGCGCATGAAAACGAAAGCTCTTGAAGTTCACTTACAGTCACAGAATTTATTACTTGAGGATGCAAGGACATGGTTAAAGTTTTCTGTAATATAAAAGAACCGAAAAAAAATGAATCAAATAGAATAGCTGAAAAATAATCTAACCAAGAATATGGTGTATGATAAACACAGCACACGCGGAGTAAAAAAAAAGAACCAGCTCCCAACGACACTCCAGATTCGGCACTGCAGTCTCCCTCTCAGCCTCGTACGCTGCTTCCTAAGAGTGCATGCGCAGAACAGCCAAATACCACACGCGCGGAGTAAGAAATAATCACGTTTCCAGAATTTCGGCACTGCAAGAGCGACAGTGCTGTTTTATCTCTCTGGCTCGATTGCTGCTTTCTGTGCGCGCTTGCGCAGAACAGCCTTTTGAAGCGCAGTTCCATACAAAAACTTTCGTACCTTTTTCGTAAAAGGGCTACTGACATTAAGTTTAAGGATTATATATTGTAGAAGTATAAAGAAAGAATTAAAGTAAAAAGGGCTCATTATATTAAATATTAAAAATAATAATAAGTGGAAACAGGGGGTGCTGCAGTTCCACAGTGCTTATTACGAGCCGCCACTGATATCCAGTAAACCGTAACTTCTTGGTTAAAATGTTCTTAATAGTCCGAGGAAAAAAATATATGTTATTTCTGAAAGTAATTTCACTACATTCTATGTACCTTGTACGCCGCTCTTGATAATTTTCGACATTTTAATTCCGGTAACGCAAATTTGCAAGCCTTTCTCTGTACTACAATCCTGCACTGTACGTCGGTTTAAATATGAACTTTAAGTGCAGAGCAAAGCATGTTATGTCTTACCTTTTGTTTTGTTTATTATACATTCATTTGTCACAAAAATATTACAAAATGAATACATAATTAACTTTAGTGCAGAATGTATTTAATGAGTCCATCGTTTTACACTCATGCTCATAAATTAAGGATAATGCCATCTCAGACAAATAAAGGTTCAGAAACAAAACAAACGTGACTTAGTCATGAAGCCAATTTATTAAACAAAAGATAAAGAACAAAAAAGATGGTTTATGTGTAATACCGCTCTTAAAAACTACGATTTTTGCTACCGGGAGCAATTACAAAAATATCTCCCTTTAAAAAATTTAACATTACATGGTTGGTATGATAGTTAATACATTATATGTCTCCCAGACGATAAACTGCAGTCCGTATAACGCCTAGGCATGCTGAGTATCAAATTATCGAGCTAATCTTGGAGAAGATTATTCCATTCAGCAAGCAATGCTATCCGAAGCTCTACACATGTAGGAAGTGCTTCACGGGCTGCACTTCGTCGTCCAAGCATGTCCCACAGATGTTCTATCGGGTTCAAGTCAGGTGAAAATGCTGGCCATTCCTTATGGGCGATATTCTTAGATTGAAAGTATTCCTTTACAATGTTTGCACGTTGAGGACGGGCGTTGTCATCCATAAACACAAATTCTACGGCCATGGCACCCCTAAACAAACGTGTTCCAGAATGATGTCCCCATAAATGTGCCTGTCATGGTTCCGATCTGAACATGTAGATCAGTTTTGGAGCCCAGTATAAATCCATTCCAAACGGGCAATCCTGAACCAGCTTAACGGTGTCATTCAGTGATGTTGTCTTGGTAGTTGTGGTTATCTGGAGTTCCTGTATGGAAGTCCGATGTGAATCAGACTGCAAGCAAAACCTGGACTCCTCGGAAAACATCACACAAGGCCGCTGTGACGATGTCCACATTTCATGTTCTCTACTCCAGGCTAACCGCTGGCGACAATGAATTGACCACATCTGACAGGTCTGCGAGTATATAGACCAATCTGTCCCAAACGTCTGTGCACGGTTTGCCTTGAAAATGTCGTAAACGTGGTTGAAAACAGCTGACATTAACAAGTCTGATAGTGTGCTCCGTCTGCTTCTTTTGGCAGTTACTGCCAAATCCCGGTCGCCATTCGGCATTGTAACTCGGGCGGGGGCGTGACCTGTACTGTAACGTCTACTGACATTTCCATCATTTTGGAATCGTTGCCAAAACCTGGAAATGACACTTTGAGCTATTCCAAGTTCCTTGGATCCTATCTGAGTATGTCCAGATTCTAGGCGGCTGATAATTCTACCTCGTAAAAGATCATCCACATGCGTCCTCTGTGTCATAACTATTCGGTTGTGGTTCTGAGTGGCTTACAGAACGCTTGTGAACAATTTTACTTCTTTGCTACGATTCCTTATATACACTTCTCGTACACTCTCGTCACTGTAACGTACTATCGGCGTAATCTTATAGCTTCCTATAATTTGAATATTATTATTGAAGACGTGTGCGATAATTCTAGAGGTGAAAGTTTTACTTTAGAGTTCGATTTCCATGTGATTTTGAATTATCCTTAATTTATGGACATGAGTGTATTTCACAACTTCTTGCAAACGACCATTTATATTTGACACAACCTCAGCATACAAGAGCTATATTTGCAGTTGCGCTATATTTGCAGGATTTCTTGCGAATAACTTATCTTTCAAAACAATCCTATGAAAAGAAATCATATAAATTAATATCCAGACTATGAAGAGGCCAATTTTTCCCACCTCCAATCTGACATTACACTCACATTAGATGTTTCATACAAGAGCAATGTTTTCAGTTATGGAAGGGCTTTTTCTTGCATGAATCACTTTATATAAGAAGACCTGTTGATATTTTCAAGTGTGTGGGCACTTGACAGGCTGCGTGGATTCTTATCCAACACAGATACAATAGCTTTCAGTTGCTGACATAATATGTGAATGGACTGTTTGCAAGGAGCACATCTTGTACCAAATTGTGCATAGAAACGTCTTTGTGTCGCCATAAAGCTCTTTGTTCCTTCAAAGAATGTACACTTTCTGTTCCCTCACATGGGGAGCTGAGTAGATCTTGGTGGTAAATTTTTCTTCGTACTCACAAAGCTGTACCCGGTAATGGGTACTATGTCCTGCATGGTAATGCTCGTAATGAGGTCGTCTTGTCGGGGCAGGTTTGGGTGAGTGACACATGCAGCGGTGATAGGACATACTTTACTCTTGGGACCGGTTATTTCTATTTGGTGTTCAACACTCAACTGGATGTTATTTTCCATTCTGCAAACTGCTGTTTCGCCACAAATTTGACTTCTTCTGAAATCTACCATATTTTCTATGAACAAAAGCACTAGAATACGTGTTTTTAATTTCAAAATATAATGTTAAACATTTTATGAGATGACTGAATTATATGCTATTTCGTGTGTGACCCTATATCTTCTTTGTTATGTATGCATACACAGAAACAACACGTACTTAGTGTAAAAAATCAAGAAATGTTTAATTTCCTAACGTCTAGTTCAGTACTTATTACAATCTTCCTCTCTATTCGGTGCAGCTTTTTGGGTCAAAGTGAAGGTTTTCAACATTAAGTTTACATGCTTGTGTATTGCGTGCGGTAAGTATCCTCTGACAGTCCATTATGGTTCTCAGCCTTCAACCCACGAGGAAGCTCAAACTTTAGAGTTCAGGCACTTCTGAGAGTAAAACGAAACAATAACTGCGATTTGTATTTTTGGAGAGTACTACATAGGTGTAGTGAAATCTTATGGAGAGGCTTCCTTTATCGATTATTTCTGAGAATATAGATTAAATAATGGCATTGGACATTGTTGATAGTCAGGTTCTGCAAAATGACAACTTCAACAGAAGACCCAAATTTTCTGCAAAAGTGAATTGTCATAAAATGTTTCTGAAGTTAAGTACTGAAGCTAAGAATCACGTAAGCTTATTTAAGAAGTTACTATAAATTCAACTTTATTTGCATGCAGGATGCTTATGTATTTCTACTTCTCACCCCCCGTGCTTAATATATTTATTTGAGTAATCAATATTCGACGATGAAATGTGAATTCACATTAGCTTGCTACTTTGGAAGTGTACAGAATCTTCCTTTTTTCCTGAGTATTTTTCTTCTACCATTAAAATCACTCTTCCTAATAATCTTAATAAAGCCACGAGCATTGATAGTCCATCCATCTTTATCGTATTCGTATTATAAAACCTATTCGTACTTACTCGAGAGAAAAACAACATCACCAAGCAATGTGATTTAACCAATTAAGGGATTAGTGGGATGTCACAGCACACTTATAATATCTTCGCCTTGGTTTAACATAATCCCAACCAGTTTTTACATACTATACCGGGAATTGGTAAATTGAATGACTGGCTAAGTTTGACGGGCTCCGCCATCTTTCGTAGTCCATCGGGAAAATAAGTACCGCAATTATTAATCTTTAAAACATTTGGCGCAATTTCTCATTGCACATTACAGGCCGTAATGTGTAATGAGAATTCATTTCTTTCCCCAGTAGAGTTTAATCCAAGTTATCAGATACTGGTCACACTGGTTGGTTGGTTCTTGCTAGATTCACATAATAATATGTGAATTAACATATTTTAATTTTAAGTTACATTTTAAGTTATCTCGTCGACAATAATTCATTATGTTATTTTAATTTATTATATTTTAATTTTAAGTTATCTCGTTGACAATAATTCGCTACGACCAGACGCAGAGTTTCCGTAAACCCCAATAATGAAAATATTAATGCTAAATTTTCGACTCAGTTGAACTTAATTATGACATTTAAGAGTGAAATTTAAACTCTTGACATTTAAGAGTGAATTTAAAAGAAAAGATACGATGATAAGATAAAAAGACGTAGTACCGCTACACGTTTTCAATCAGATGCAATAAATTAAGAATTCTGATAAGAAAAACAGTTTAGGAGGACGAGAAGATAATTTTAATTTAGATGTCAGGAAAGAGGCTTTAAATCACTCTCTGCTCGCAAAAAGGGGGGGGGGAATTATTTTTGTTTTGCAATAAGAATTTCGCAAGTCTTTTTTTTTTTTTAAACTATTGAATAATGTTTTTGAAATCTATGTTTAGTTCCGTTGTGGAGACATTAGGTTATTACGAAGCAGGAGAGGTGAAAAATAAGCAACGCCTTCGCCGGGAATCGAACCACGGATCTCTCGGTTACGCGTCGAGCATGCAGACCACTACACCACGAAGGCATGCGAAGAAGGAGGGAGAAATACCTTAAATAAATAAATGAAAAAAATTGTATAAACAAAACTTTTGTATTATTTAATGTATTAGCCAGTACAAATCTTGTGCGGATATTCTTCTACAACCTAGGAAAAATACTGCTTTGGTTTGTTATCTAACTAAAATCCCATTGAATATTCAAGAAACTGCGCAAGAATTACTATTATTAACCACCATGAATTTTTAACAATTGATTTTTAACAACAAATACCACACATTCTTTACATTTATTATGAAGTGTGATTAGTTTGGAAACACGAGGAACAGAAATAATTATCAAATAACAGACTAAAAACAGATCTATTTAAGATCTCTTACCTGAAATAACAAATCTATTTAGAAAGAAAAATATAGAATTTTTATTTTAAATTATTCTGTTATTTAGTCGAAGTTTTTACTTTGAAGAGTTTGAGAGAAATCTAGCAATGTTAAGAACTTCTTTTGCTATGGCGTGTCATCTAAAACCGTTATTAAAATGTTATTTCATTTCAGGACTCTTTTTTTTAGGTCACTAGCTGAAGTATTTGCCCAGGCTTTACACAGAGTGAAAACGTTTCATTTAGGAGGAATGGGGGTAGTTTTTTAGAAATCTGAATTAGACAATGAATTTGCTTTTATTTTGGTTCAAGGTGAATTGTCCAAAATTTTAGCAAGCTTGAATAAAGCTGTAGATTTTATTTCAATGAAAAACAAACATTATTTTTATCACCCCTTATATCGCAAATCTTGAGGGTACGCAACGGTTTTCTTTTGTCCTTTCGGACAAACGAAAACCATCCGGTGTGCCGACTTTTGAGCAAGACAGATATAATTGGTCGTGGGAAAAACATAGCATTTCCAAGTTAATATCTGCCATACAAAGTTACAAAAATTCTGCTTTAAAGGTTCTACACTATTCTAGAAAGTTCTACCCGCTTTGAAAGAGATAACTAATAAGGTGTCATCTAATAGTTTTAGTATAACAGATATTTACTTTCTTATCGGTTATGTCTTTTTTTCGAAAACTATATTTTCGAAAAATCACCATCCACTTTGGTTAATATCTTCACCGTTTACGAAATATTCGTGAAAAACTGATAGACAGCGTACGTAAATTTAGCTTTAAAAGATTATACACTGTTAATGGAAAGTTCTACGCTGTTCTAAAGAGTACACGAAACTGTTACGCCATCTAAGGCTTTATTAAAAATTGATAACGGGAACGCAACAACAGCGACGTGAAACTGAGATGGGTAACCTGACTCAAAATTGAAACTATGTAGAAACATTAATATTTATTTTTTGCAAAAGAAAAATTTAAATTCTTTGTTTAACATACGTATAAGATTTCCTCTGATAGCGAAAAAGTAACAACAGTGAAGCGGTGATGGTTGTCTTGAGCGAAACATTCTAATATAAACGCCCTGTATGTGGGCCCCGTGGAATGGTTTCGTAGAGCTTTATGTAGACAGTGACCTTCTTCTTGTTTTGAAGGTCAAGTGTACAAAACTGCATCGTAATCGGAATAAAGCAGTTTATTTGTGGGCGTTACATATACACGCATGCAAACAAATGAACAGGCTTCTTTCTGTAGATTAATAGCATAGCGCCTTTCTCGGAGGGATAAAAAAGAACACAGATCCTTCCTCTTCCATAAGTAAGATTCCACACAGATTCTTCCATAAGTAAGTTTGTAATTAAAATTTTGTAATGAAATTTCGTAACTAACAGTTTAAACTTAACAAAATTTTCTAAAAAAAAAAAAAAAAAAAACACACACACGAAGTCTAAGTGAACAAGCACTCTTCTCGTGTTCATTTAGCCTGCCTATCTCAATCTTTTTTGTTTCAGAATTGTTTCCTTTACTCAGTTTGCTGAAGCATAGACTAAAACGTTTTTTTAAAAGCATGTTAGTACAAATTATTTCACCTGAAGATAAAAGAATTTTATTCTGATTTAAGACAAACGAACAGTTTTTTTTTTATTTTAAATAAAATGCATATAAATAAAATAAATGCAAGAAATTTTCTACGCCACGTAATTTCAAGTACATGCATTAATGTAAAGACTACAAATTTCAATTACCACAGTATTATTGGTCGTATGTGACTAAAACAGAAGTTTGTATTATTTGATTACGGCAAAATACGCGAGGATATATCGTATCTACCTAAAAGGAGAGATGTCTTTGTGCAGGAGTTTCCAAAGGAAACTGTCTCGCATCCCCGTTACACATAAAGAAAAATTACGAATTGCCCATGCAGCTCGCCCTTTCGTCGGGACTTAAACCAGGGTCAAAGTACCTGTGTTGAGCGACTTTACCGTTCTGCCGCTGATAAGCCGACTAAAAAATAAAATTGCGGTGCCGTTAACAATGACGGATTTAAAATCAAAATCGTGAAAGAGAAATTTGAGTGAGTAGAATTCAATCACTCTTACGTGTGTCGTTATTGCTTTTATTATTCCTTAAAATTATGATTATATTCCAATATAGTTTTTAAGTGGGCGGCACACAATTTTATTTTTAGATATATGCAGCCAGGAATTTATTGCTTTTTTTATAGCTTTCAGTGTATTTTCAACTAAAACCATGTAATTTAAGAAGTGTTTGTGTAGGTATAATAAAATAAAAATTAAAAAAAAAAATGTTTTTCACTTTTCTCGAAGTAAGAAAGGTAGCTGTTTGCAGTGTTTTGTTGGAATTTCGTTTTTGTTCTGCTTTGTAGTACCTGCATATGTGTCCTGAATTTATTATCTTGATTTAAATTTTTAACGCAAAACAACTTAATTTTATCTAAAAAAGTTTTCATTTATATAAATGTTAGTTATTAATTGTTTACACAGAACGAATTTTTTTTGTCCTCTTTTGCTCTGTCTAAATAATTTTTTTTTTAAATTTGCTTTTAAATTTAATTGTGACTTACATATGTAGGGTGTTTCCAAAGTTCTAGGAACTGCGCTGTAGTTCAGGTCTTAGAATATTGACAACACTAGTGGCTAGAGACAAGTTTTGACATATTTATGTAGCTCTCCCATGCAGTATTCTTCAGATTGATTCAGTTGTTTGACTGATACAAGCGCATTTTTGCATTCGTGGGGGATGCGAAGAGCAATCATTTTCTTTTTGCAGAAAGTGAGTGTGAAAACTTTAAAAAATTGTTCAACGTCTGTGAGAAGTATTCTGTTACCACATCTGAAATAAATTTTAGGGACTGTTTAGAGGGTGTTCAATTTGAGAATTTAACCATGCCATAAATATGTGGACTGAGGAGACATCGAAAAAGTTCTTTAAGAACAGCTTAAAAAATTAGGTTTTTCGTGGATGAGTGTATTCTATTCAATGGTGTTGTGTCGAAAAAGTGCATTGTAATATTAATGAAAACTGACGAAGATGACGAAGATATTGATGAAAACTGATGAAAATCTAATTTCTTGAAATTTGGAAACATCCTTCTTTTATTCTGTATGTGTGTGTGTGTGTGTGTAAGATAAATAATATGCAGGTTAAAATTATACACTAAATTAGCAATAGCTCCTTAATTATTTATTGTAATTTGGGTATTTCCCCTTTATGTTTTAAAAATGGAAATTGCTTATAATATTTTTTTTTAGTCTGCGTCATTTCTGTATTAATCAATGTCATATGACTTTTACATAACGCTGGTGACGTAAAGGAAACTAAAACTCAAACAGCAAACAGTAATTTTAGAGCATTATTAATTATCCAGTCGAAATGTATTAAAACTGAAACGAATCCATTCTTAATTAAGATTTCATCCTGAATACTTCGCTTAGCCTCCTCTTTTCGCCTAGCTAGGCTGCAGCTGTGCTGCTTTCTCCTTACTGCAAATATATATAAAATGTAAATGTTCATAATGAAAGTAATTAAACGTAAATTAATAAGCCTAAGACTTGCGCTAAAGCTGCAAAGTAATAAAGCAATAATTCACTATAAATTATGAAACGAAAACTCTCCATATTACATCTCCAAGCAACGGAAATTCAATTTAAAAACATCATTGAAAAGGTATTTTTCAGAATTTTAAAAAAATTATAGAATTTTCAGTCCTCCTTGCTTTAAACACAGTTAAGAAAAAACTAAATCGCAAAAATGCCGAAATCAAAAGTAAACTTTTTAAGTAACAGCCTTATAACAGCCTGCTCTCTGTGTATTATATCTAGAAGAAACTTTGTAGTTTTGTCGCCAATTTAGGCTAAACTTTCTTCAATAGAAAACTGTTTATTAAGAAAACCCTTTTATTCCATCTCTTAATGCGTACTTGCATTCCAGTCATTTGGTTTTGAAATTTCGAAGGCAAGTTAGTTAATTTTTGCTTACTAGTTTGTTTTTTACTACAGTTTTTGACTTTAATTTTATGGATTATTTCTTGTGATTTTTTAAAATTTGTTTTTGAATCTACTTTTGTTTTTACTTCTGTATTTGAAATGAAAAGAGAGTGTAGGGGATATGTCTCCTAAAGTAAGCATCTCGTTTAGATTAATTATGTTCTTAGTAAAAAATTTTAATCTTAAAGATTATTTGCTTTTTAACAGGATTCTTTTGGTTTAGTGACTAATATTTTTATTTTGATTGAGTATCAATTAGTGATTTGAATCTAACAAATAATTTGATGCTTACATGGAAGTAAGAAAACAGTCTCTCTTATTTTAGTTACTGTTAATGGATAGTAGATTGGTTTATCCCCTTGATAAGTCGATTAATCTGCTATCAATAACAGTAACTGGTTTTTCGTTACTTAAAAAGTTTACTTTTGATTTCGGCATCTTTGCGATTTAGTTTTTCCTTAACTGTGTTTAAAGCAAGGAGGACTGAAAATTCTATAATTTTTTTAAAATTCTGAAAAATACCTTTTTCAATGAAGTTTTTAAATTGAATTTCCGTTGCTTGGAGATATAATATGGAGAGTTTTCTTTTTATAATTTATAGTAAAATGTAAATGTTATATTCTGAAATGGACAC
Source organism: Stegodyphus mimosarum (assembly GCA_000611955.2). Lineage (NCBI taxonomy): Eukaryota > Metazoa > Arthropoda > Arachnida > Araneae > Eresidae > Stegodyphus > Stegodyphus mimosarum. Next base: position 429,578 of record KK118950.1, read on the forward strand.
GATGCCAAATTATTTGCGGCCTAAAAATGTTTGATTACAATAAAAATAAATTTTAGTTAAATGTGTTACCGATACGGCTTGTTGCATCTGTACGACTTTTAACTCTATTCTTCATTACGGTATGCTGTAACATATATCCACCAGAACTCGGTAAATTACGTTAGAAATTCTAATAAACGTTTTTTTTTAAAGATAACGTTTTATCTATTCGTTGGTGTAGGGATCTAAATCCTGTGATGATTAGTTTGATCGTTGGGGAAAGTTGTGGGGAAAACATTGAACCTAAATTTAAAAATATTGTAATAAAGTTTTAAAAGAAAAAAAAAACTCTCTGAAATATTTTTCATTGTTACATTTGCATATTAATATCAAATTTCAAGAAACTGCTGTGTAGGAGAGAGTCAAAAATTTATTTTGGAAACTTGATCTACATGAACAAACAGAGAGGCTGAGTTAAATAGAACTTTGCAAAAATATCGCGTATACGTTGTACTTGATGAATTGCAAACTAGAAGAAATAAAGCTCATTAGGATTTTTTTGAAGCGGGAGACGGGAAAAATGAGCAGTGCCGTACCGGGTCTCGAACCCTGAACTTCTCGAATACGCGCCGAGTGTGCTGACCATTGCACCATGAAAACATGCTAAGAAGACCGGGAGAAATACCTTATAATTCCTTGATATTTTCTCTTCTTTCTATTAATTGTTTCTGTTTTTTTCTCTCTTTTTGTTTTTGATATTTTTGCAGTCACATGGTTAATAACTGAATTTGCCTTCTTCATGTCTCTGACGATGTTTTCCATCAAATATTTTGGTATGAATGAAGAAAATAATTTGATTCGCAATGTGTATTAAAAAAGTTTGAAGTATTCGTGTTAAATGAGAAAGAAAATGACGGCTTGAATTTTTTTTTTCATGGTTTTTCAGAGAATTGTACAGCGAGTGGCATGAAATGTTTCTCACTTGTTTTTGCTTTTACTTCTAGGTCTTTAAATGGCGTTTCTTTTTTACAATAATGTAAAAATTTCACCTTTTTTCATTTTATTTTAGTTTCTGTCTAACTATTAGATCCTGATCATGTATTTGAACGAAGTACGTTTTATTTCTTGTGCAAAAGAGTCTAGTTGAACTAAATGAAATAAATCGTATAATCAAAGGGCATTTTTAAACAAATGATATTCAGTTGTATTGAATTTTCTGAATTATTATAATGGTCTGATTCATAGAGAAAATGGAATTTTTCGTTGGTTTAGAATAGCAATAAGAAGGATTTTTCAGGTGATTTTAAAACATACGTATACCTATTAATCTTCCATTAAAGGTGGATAAATTTCAAGAATCGCTTGAGTGATAGAAATATTCACCTCTTTTTGAACCAGTTGCATATCGTCCGAACACATTATGCACGTATTCACACTAAATAATTACAAGAATTAAACCAAAAATAAATAATTAAATCAAATGGTGAAATAATTAAACCACATTTTATGTGTCATGTAATCTCGTGTTTCGTGCCATTAGTGCAAAATTTTAGCTTTAATGGCGAAGAAAGATTAAAAGTACCTTCCATTAGGGTACTTTTCAGGGTATCCTCAAAGATTCTGATTTAAATGGGCCGATGTATTTTAGTATGAACTATAAATTGTTTTAAGTATTTTTAATAATGTATTTTAGTATGAACTATAAATTTTTTGACATATAAAAGCCAGCATCAAAATATATCAAAAATCAACGAAGCTATGAATAAGACGTTAGAACACTTGAGAAAAAATTCCATCGATTTAGGTGACATTCTAAAAAACTGGATTACAGTAGAATCTTGGATCACGAACAAATTACCTGAACAAAAAACGCCTCGGATGACAAAGGATGTCTTGAGCTGCAAACGCTCAAGTCACCAACATATAATTTTTCAAACTATTTTACGGTTACCTTGTAGAATCTAAAAAAATCTGAAAGCTTTCAGATTTTACATTACGCCCAAAGACGCGTTTTTGTAAAGTTTTGTGGGTTACCTTTATTTATTAAATATCATGTTCTTCGCACTTAAACCATAAAGTTTAGTTCAACAGCAATATCGCAAAATAATTTTAAAATGAGCATATCTTTAGAATTTTCGATACACAGTCTCGCGCGCTGGAGACAAAAAAAAATAAAATCCGTACAGTGTTGCCATTGCTCGCTTTGAAATCGTTGAGTTTGTTTGTTAATCAAAAATTCGTTTAAGTTTTACAAAATAGGAAATAGATAATAAAACAAAAACCAAATTTGTGCTTCCAGATTCCCATATTCGGTTGGAAACGTATACGTTATTCAAACTTGGATGGCTCTAGGTACCGTCGTTTTATCACAGTGCGAGAAACATGCATACATTTATGCAGATTCTTTATGATTTAATTTGTTTAAATATAATACAGGGCTCTAATATTTGGTGACAACAATTTGAAAAGTGAACTGACATTTGTAGTGACCCAACGCAAAATACCAAAACGAAATTAATAGTCCTTCCGGTCAAATTGCCGCTTTGGACTAATAAAGGTAATACAGAAAACGTTAAAAAAACGCCCCTTTGAGCGTAATGTAAAATCTGAAAGTTTGCAGGTTTTTATATAATTTTTTAGATATATTTAATGATTTACGTCTGTTTTGGGTTACGAATTGTGCACAAAATACTGTTGTAAAGTTTTAATAAGCAATCATGCCTAGTTCAGGCGAATTAAATCCATTTTACATTGTTTCCTCCGGGGAAATTTGTTTCAGTTTATGAATTTTTCGTTTGACGAATAAGCTTCAGGAATGATTTAAAGTCGTGAACCGAAGTTTCACCGTAATAGACTTTTATTTTCACATAACTATTTTATGAAAATGTCAGTACGGTTACGCGAAAACAAGCAAAAAAGTGAAAAACATACTGGCAAATTTAGCGATGTTCATTCACGGGTATATTGTGGCTAGAAATTAATTGAAGTTATCAAATAGTGCATATAATTTTATGTGAGCTTTCAAAGCGTATCAAATCATGCCTGGTGATTGTATTTCTTCACAGTATTGTTAAATGTTTAGTTCAAAAGCGGATTCGCATGAAAAAATCCTCTGTCTTGTTTTTTTAAACAACATGTAATAAATTATCTTTTCCATTTCGCAATAAAACTTTTCAAAGCAATCGAATTCCTCTCATCCTTATTTCACAGCAGACAGAGCAAACCTCAGAAGCTCTCTAAAATGAATACCTTTGGATTTTGAAACTTAGTGCAGTTATAAATCATCCTTCAAATTTATTGAAATTAATATCGTAGCACACGAGTTTCTAACAAATAACACGCTTAAGGTTTTTTATACATTTCTTGGAAACTTACAATTTAACTTTTATAATGGCAACGATTATAAATTACGATCGCATTTATAAATATATTTACAACATCTTTTACTGTTTTATAATCCATAAAAGTTTACATAGTAATAGCTTCACATGGAAGATGGAGGAGTTGAATTAGCAATTGTGAAAAGAGACATGTTTCATTTTTATGTCCGGGTTTCTATGAAGAAATTTTCGGAGTATGAGATTTCTAGAACTTGCTTGACTTTGAATCTAGTTAGACTGAATCTTTGCTTCTAATTTATTGTTTTTACTATGAATTATGAGATCGTTTTGGAGAAAAAAAATTAATTTTTGCATGGCTGCAAAAAGAAAATGATCCTGAATTCTCATTTCTTCACCGCTTTTTTTCCACCCAAATACGACCTTCTAAGAGGCCACGGAATAAAACGTTAACATCTGTGGAAGAAAGGTCGACGAATTCGGTGTTAAACGAAAAGGAAAAGAAGAAAAATTTAAGCAAAGTGTCATTCGCAGCGCCCTCTGTAACAGGTAAACCCGGTATCAGTTTTGCAAAGTTGACAGAAGAATTTTCGTTTTCCCTACGATCGGATGGTATTTTGCGTATGGTGGATAAAATTAATTCCATTGCTGTCAAACAGCTTAACTTTTGAAGATGACCGCAGAACCTGGGCATAGCCGTGAACAAGTAAGCCTTTTTTTTTTTTTAAGGTAATCGTCTATGCTGTTTGATAAGTCAACATCTTCTTTAAACATGTATTGTCTTTAAGATTGTATGTTCGAGGTTAAAACAGCAAAACAAACACAAATGAAAAAGATTCATTTAGTGTTATGAAATTGTATGGACACTTTTTAGACAAGAAAACTGGGTTTTAAATTTTCCTTCAGAGAACATAGAAACTTATTAAATATTTCGTGATTCACAAGATAGCCTAAACAGCATAAAAAAGTTTTTCTTTCTATAGATCAATGATCATCAAAATGTGTGAAGAGAAACCGTGGGTCTCCATGTAACTCATCTGAGTTTCACAAGTTAAAATAAAAGTTTCGGGGAATATTTGAATAGTGGTATGTGTGTCAGCAAAACTAAACACCTAAAATACTTAAGAATTAAATAACATTTTTTATTTCCGTGTTTTCTGTTACTTAAAATAATGTGAAATAGATTTGTTTTGGTGAATAAGCTTATAATCAAGTAATGATTTTCTTTTCATTTTTACTCATTAACTGAACGTAGCATTAATATATTTTCAATGCTTTTTTAACATCATCTTTTCTGAAGTTAACAGTTTCAAAGAAACAAACAAACAAAAAAAATTATGGGCTTCTATAGTCGACAGAGTTTAACAATCACTTCCCTACATCCTATTAATATGCAGTATTATAGAAATAAACTCATTATAAGAGGTTTATTAGCAAATAAAATTCTTATATTTCTTTTTAGAATTTTCGCCATCATATTTACGTTCGCAAAGTTAGTAATTTTGAGATGTGTTTAAAAATTAAGCATATTTTATTTGAGAACTTATACTTCTTTTGTGCATTATAAAAATCTGTATTTGTAAGGTATTTCGCAATTCATGACGCAACAGGATAATGCAAAGTTACGAGGATCAATGACCTTTACATTATGAGATATATTATTAGACTAAAACGGCTATTAATCCTGAAACAGGAATTTCCGTTAATTTATTTTAAACATCGTCCAGTATAAATGCGTTGTTTCACTTTTCATTTGAGTGTATTGCCATTCTATAAAGCATAAGATATTTATCTTTCAAGCTGAATCTGTTTTTGAGTAACAAACTAAGCTATTTAAAAACAATAGATACAGCTTTTGGTAAAATTAATTTTTAAATTTTGAATCTGATTGGTGTAAATACAAATGCAATAAATTCATCATATATCTTTTAAAAATATTAGAATGATGTTATACATTTTCACTTATCAAATACACAGAAGATGTATAACGTTTCTCTGTTAGTCTAAATGTATATTCATATAGTATCCTGTAAAATGTTTCGCTGTATCACCTGACCCTCTCTACTGATAATCTCTACTAAGAGATCATGTTAAACTTTAAAAAAGCTCTTTTGGGCGACCGTTAAAATCTGAACTCTTTCAGATTCAGATTTTTTATTTTTTTACACTCACTTGTGAATTAAGTGTTAAACATCAAAATCTTCTTACATAGTCTTATTAATTAATTCATTTTAAATTTGCCGTTAAAAAAGAAAAGGTGAGGGAGTAAGATCTGTAGATTACGTCAGCTTGCTTTGTTAAGCGTCAAAACAGCGTCTTAAAAATAATTACATTATTATGCCTTGTGTATTTGCATAAATTTACATAAGACAGCTTTTTAGTTATTCAGTGTTACAGTAATCTCTATCTTATCTTACTTAATACAGCGGTTCGAAGACCACGTGTGTTTCGCCAGACCTCTGAATGTTAACTTGCATAATACTTCTTATTATGATATTCATAACGAAATCAATTCTCGCAGCAGCAGCATTCCTCTACGAACGTAGCCGGAGTACATATATATATATATATATATATAATGATATTAAATAACGAATGAAATTTTAGCTTGAAAAGTCACTCGCTCGAGGAACATAAGTTAATTATTAAAGTGAAAATTCAATTTAATAATTAACTTAACTAAATAATCCTGGGCCAGAACTCGAATCTCAAAGAAGGCATGGATGTTTTTAAATGTATTGTGTCTGTGAAGCATGGGGGAATTCTAAATGTATGGCGAATCGGAAATCTTCTCTTGTCTGGTGGAGAAGGTTTGGAGACCCTCAGACCACCCCTCGGAGTGATTTCTCTTAAAACTGGGGTAGAAGTTCAACCTCCTTGAGGCTCTGGCAACCATTCTTCCATGAAATTCATGGACAAGACAACAACAAGAACAACAAAACTTCCATTAAAGTAATGTTTCTTTCAAAACATGGCGCCCCTAAAAATGTCTAGCCCGGAGAGGACAGCCTCCATGTAGTTACGCCATGGAGGTAGGAATTATTCTTACCTCCATGAGGTACGCCTCTATTTGTGCCACGACATTTACCTCTAATGCATAATGTATTCTTTCTGAAACGCACTTATTTTTATACTGTTCAGTATCACACCATTCATCACTGCAGGCTGATAAGGGTTAATGAGTTTAAACTACCAACTAATAGTTTTTTCCGGGTTTGAATCCGGTAAAAGATGATACCACATGCCACCTTGTTGCGACCATTGTGAGTGCGCTTTATAATTTCCATGTCTTCCTTGCTGGATAGGTTGAAAGCAAAGAATTATATTTTTTTAAAAGAATTTTTGCAAAGTTATTTGTGTGTATCGTTTTTCTTTCGCCTGAAAATAGAATCTAATGATAATGTTATTCTAAGCAGCTATTCCAGAATTATATCAGTGCTTTCAAACTGACAGCCCCGAAATAATTTTACGCGACCCGCGAATGCATTTTAATGATGTAAATATGGTGCTGCAAGGCTTACAAGATTTTAGTTATTTCATTACTTTCAGTACCATTAAAAACGAACATGAATAATGCACAAAAAATCTACAAATACAGTAATTACTTTACAATGTGATATAAATATTATTAAAATATTTGAAAGTACAGATTTTATTAGCTTTTATTCGTGCTTGTTAATTGTGCTTTTATTGTGCTATTAATGCACACAGGTACAAATTTTTGCACTCAGAAGAATCGCCTTTTTTTTTTTTTAAATACATTTATATGTGTATAGCTCTTTTCACAGCTGAAAATCCATAATTAGATCAATAATAATAAGAAGAAAATAATCCGATTGGCCGGTGAGCATCTATAATCCGTGATGAAGATTATTTTAATAAATTCTCTCCAAGGCTACAAACTTAATCAGAATCGAAACGCTATCAATGTCAAACAGTAGTAAGAAATACAGATGTTTATATTTACATACAATGATATGCATTTTTACTTTCTTGTACGAGTTAAAGGAAGTATAGTAAACAAGAAAAGTTTCGACATATGTCACAAAAAATCCCTTTTGAATCTATTTCAATGCATTTTACAGTCCGTTTTGGAAAAAAAAAAAAAGAGTCCTTTACTTTGTGCGTGCTAAGAGATGTCACGAAAAAAAGTCGTCCACATAGATTTGGGGACAGTCAAAATGGGTATTTCGATTGAAATAGATACCCGAAAATTTTCGAGATCGCAGTACTTCCAAAAAGAATTTCAACAGAAATATCTATTTTGACCATTCCCAGATCCATTTTAACTATTCTTTTTTGCGTGATGTCTGTTATACGGACAAAATAAAGGACTACTTTTCCGAAAACAGACTGTAAAATGCATTTAAAATGTATTAACAATGGACGTTTTCGTGTCCTCTTTTTTTGTATGTCTGTACGTATGTATATACGTACTTAGCACTTCGCATAACTAATAAAAAATTAGGCATAGAGCGTTGAAATTTTGTATATGAGACTGTTATAATAAAACTTCCCTTTTTAACTTCCTTGTACGAAGTAAAGGAAGTATTGCGAACGCGAAAATTTTCGGGTACCATGTTTCAGTGGAAATATCCATTTTGACTGTTCCCAAATCTACACTCACGTTTGTGAAAATTGCAACACCATGAAGGACTTACGCGAGTGAGCTGAAATTTTCAGGAAATGCAAAGTAGCGCATGATATGCAAATGATTAGAATTGCAAATCCGTAGCGCATGCGTATGCTGAGCAGCGCCCTCTGAACGGCTGATGGATCCGAATAAATAGACGGCTGTAGCGAGGCGTGTATGGTTATCGGTGGTTATCTGCTAGTGGTAAACGTTAACTCAATCTGTACTTATGCCTCGTCGACGAAAGAGAGCGAGATTTGAACAACTTACAGAGTTTGAACGAGGGAGAATCATCGGCCTTCGTGAAGCTGGATTGTCGTATCGTGCAGTAGCCTCTCGTGTGCAGCGTAACAGCAGCACAGTGATGCGCGTTTGGAAGCAGTGGACGGACGAGTGTCGGACAACTCGGAAATCCGGGAGTGGACCCCGAAATGTGACGTCAGCTCGCGATGATAGACACCTGGTCCGCATGGCGCGGACGGACCGTACAGCTTCCTCTAGACAATTGGCAGCACTGTGGTCAATAGCTACAGGTGTTTCATTGTGTGCTTCATCAATTCGTAGACGTCTGCTGCAGTGTGGACTGCGCGCACGGACTCCTTTATACAGGATCCCCCTAACGCACGACCATCGCCGCCTGCGGCTACAATGGGCCAATCAGCATAGAGACTGGCGTGCTGATTGGCAGCATGTCGTGTTTTCTGACGAATCCCGCTTTAATTTGTGGTACCATGATGGCCGCATTCGTGTCAGACGCTATGCCGGTGAACGCCACCTTCCGGAGTGCATTATCGAACGCCACAGTGGACGAACACCCGGAGTTATGGTCTGGGGCGCCATAGCATATCATAGACGATCTCAATTGCTACGAATTGTGGGCAATCTGAACAGCAACCGGTATATCCGTGAAGTTCTACAGCCCGAAGCTGTTCCCTTCCTTCAAAGCTTGCCAGGCGCTGTATTTCAACAGGACAATGCCCGCCCTCATACTGCTCGGATTGTTAAATCCTTCTTTGCAGCGCAGCAGGTACAGCTTCTTCCTTGGCCTGCGTGTTCCCCGGATATGTCGCCAATTGAACATGTGTGGGATATCATTGGTCGGCGTCTTGCTCGTGATCCTCGTCCTGTTGCGTCTGCAGACGAACTTTGGGTACGCGTACAAACGATATGGAATGCTCTTCCTCAGTCAGACATTCAAACTTTGTTTGACTCCATGCCACGTCGTGTAGCAGCACTTATTGCGGCGCGTGGTGGCCACACAAAATACTGATTCTGATCTCTTGTTCTTGTTTGTTTGCTTTGAACATTTAGTCATTTATTTGTACCACTACCACTCAACTGTGTATTAAATTGCATTCAATTATGACGATTCCTTCTTGGTGTTGCAATTTTCACAAACGCGAGTGTATTTGGACGACTTTTTTGCATGACGTCTATACGTACGCACAAAGTAAAGGACTCTTTTTTTTCCAAAACGGATTGTAAAATGCATCGAAAAGGATTCAAAAGGGATTTTTCGTGACGTATGTACGTACGTACGGTCGTACGTATGCACCCACACCCTTACCCGGCTTTTAATTTCGCAGTCGTTGGTAGTAATCATATACTTCCGATTACAGAAGTGCTTTAAATGAAGAAAATGTTCATGTTTTGTTAGTGTAAAATTAAAAAAAAAATACTTTTTGAGAAATAACGAAACCTAACTGCATATATAATAACAGCTTAGTTATGTTGTTAGTATAATAATATTTAATATCAGCCTATTGTTAGGCGTACAAGGAAATCATGTTATGTACACATTAGAATTTTTATTGCAATCGGCAGTACCAAACGTGCATACCCACCGCTTTTACCCGGTATATATACTCACCCAATTTACCCGGTTTAGAAGTTCTTATCCGGCCTTTATGTTCTTAGTGGTTGGTTGATGTGCTTACAGTTACAGAAATATTTTAAATGACGAAAACACTTATGTTAAGGCAACGTCTAATTAAATAATAATAATAATAATAATTTCAACAAACGAAATTTAACTTTTAATGTGGTTTTCCGGTTTCTAATACTCGATATGAAAAATAAAATTAAAAGAAGTTTGACTTCCGTAAGACAAAAATTGACCGCTATATTTAATTTCAAAAATTTAAAATTTTTTATGTCATTTTCAACTTGCCCCGAGAGATTGGTTAATTAAGTTAGAATAATTCGAGGAATAAGTGCAAAAGTATGCATGATTTGATGTGCCGTACAAGGAAGTCATATGGTGCCCCCATCAGATTTTTTATTTAAGAAAAATTCAGCAAATAAGCGAAAAAGACAATGCTGTCATTATGTACTCTCAAGTTTTGTTCCATCTGGGAAGTTGTCATCCTTTGTTTAATTTTATTTTAAGTCAAAGTAAGTTGTTTATGATAAATTAAACATATTAGAATTATTTGAAATAAATGTCAGTCTAGAATATTAATATTTAACTGTCTATGTATTTGCGTTACAAACTGTAACCAATGACTATCTTGCAGCTACCAAACGTTAGATTTCAGTAAGAAAAAAATTATAAATTTGAATTATTTCTTTGCGATATTTTTATTATTGTTTATGTAGGGTGTGGTAAGAGTTTCGTAAACGAAATTTAAAATTTATTAAAGACATTTTTTTATTTTGCCAATGAAAAACTTCATTTTATTAAAATTTTTTTTTTGGCCCGTCAGCTATTTTTAGATCATCCATTCAGCTCGCATGGAATTTGAGTTTGGTACCACTGCTTCATGCTGTGTAACCTCGAAAAGAAAATATTTGTATACGTTTAATTATATGAAATTAATTCATCTAAATTCAGTTAAACAGGTGATAAGCAAATGAAGAATGGACGAGTAACTGATTTGAAAACTTTTAATTGTTTCGGACTTTGCAAGTCAAGCAGACATCGACTTTTACAAGTCAAGCAGACAGGTTGCTTATTACCGAATAAGGTACTGAACTTATATCTCCAAAAGATGACTTCGTGGATTAGCTTTATAAGGTAAAACGCTTCCTATACAACAATCAATTTTGAATCAATGGATTGCTATGATAGCAATTCGGAATCCTAGATATCCATTATAAGAGGAAGTTTCCGTATACAGCAAGCCATGAAGAGAAATTAAAACGATCCATTCTATGGTCTTTTCCCGGTATTTTAGTGGTCTGACTGCATCGCGCATGAGGCAAGTGCAACATGTACATGAAAGAATTTACTTTCGCAAATCCTCTATAGAAATATTTTCTAAGATAAAAGGTCAGAATGCTTTGTCGTGACAATTTACCTAATTTAACCTGGGAACAGCAGTTGATGGTGAAACTACAGTCGGAAACCAATCAGAGTGAAGAATGTTTTTGGCGTTATATAGTCATAGAATTTCTTTTGTGATTTTATTTAATTATTAGAAACGGATTTACTCTTTCATTTGCCAAAGAATAAAGAATAAGAAAATCCACAAAAGCCTCTTTTTAATTATTAGAATTATATGTTTTAGTTATTTATTTAACACTTACGGTGTAATATCACCTGCCGCCAAACTATATAAGTAAGTAACGTTTTGGGTCAAAAATTTCAACAGGACCTTCTAGTGAATAATGTGACTTGGTGTTTCCACAACATGTTTTTACTATTTTTACAAAGTTGTCTACCTGTCTCTGTGTATGTATGTGAGCTACGACTTTTTAGTCCGCAATATCAGTACCTTTTCGTCCTGTTATATCAGACTTCGAGAAATGTTTTAAATTTTTCTTCCAAAAATTTCTAAAAAGTGTTTAAGCTTTTTGCATTGATGAAAAGAATTTATTAGATCCGGGTAAAATAAGATAATCGAATGTGGTACATTACTTAAAGCCCAAAACAGCTTTTAATGACAACCGGAACTGTTCGTATACATGATGCCATGACGCCTTTTGCAGCAGTCAACATAACATATTATTGCATACATAAACCATATCATATTATTGAAATTGAAGGAACATTGCTTACAATATATTACATATTTCCTAAATATCGTGGGGTTATAAGTTTCACATCAAAATGAATTTAGAGTTATTGATATAGCAATAAGATAAAATAAAATAAAATTATGGTATTCGTTTCAAAGTATTTTTTAAATGCATTATAAACACTTAATTTTCTTTAATTAAAAATCATATGTTGTTCAAGTGCCTAAAAATACAATTTTTAATAAAAAGGTGTAAAGGGGCAAGCATTTCATTATTTTGGTTTAAATAAAGCAAAACCAGTTTTGATATACATAGCTAGTTATACCTAATAAAATATAAGTCGAAATTTCGTATGACAGATCTTTCTTTTCGTTGGAAAAACAATTTAAAGAGCTTGTTTATAAACGATCAACTGCCAGTGGTATTTTAAAGCACGTTCCTATTTAAGTACGTAGAAGTGGCGGGAGGTTATGTGCTGACTACATCGGATTTTTGCCTGAAAAATGCTTTTGAATTCAGATTCATCGAAATGTAGTTTAATAAAGAGAATATTGCAGAACTGTAGAGATCAGAATAATTTGACACGAACCAGAATATTTTATAAGACTTTACAAATAAAATAACTCAAGATTTCAAGAAACTAAAGTTATTTAACGCTAGGTACTAACTGGCGTTAAATACTAACTCTAGTTTCTTGAATTCTTAAATCGGTTTATTCTTAACCGGTGAATTCTTAACCGGTTTTACTTGTTGAACGGAGTTACACATGCTTCGCTTTTTCTTAACCCAACCCTTGTTTGAAAAGTAATTTTGGAAATAAAACAATAGCGTAAAATAATCACATCTTATAAAGGTTAAATAGGTAACTGAATTATATAATTCTACTTATGCGACATTTTATTTCCGAGTAATTATTATCCTGTGAAAGTGAAAGTGCCTTCGTTTCTGTCTGCTGTTGCTCAAAACACCTTTGCTTCGAAATAAAACAGTTCTTCCCCCTCCTCCCCAGTTAATTCTATGGTTACCCAACAGGTGTATTGCGGAAATATGGCCATCAACAGGAATAAAATCGCGATTGTTATGTAGTGGTTTTTGGTTAGTTTAGAATTATGGATTAATGTGTAGTTAATTGCAGTTATTTGTTAATTAATTATTGAGTGAGTAAATTATATGCATTAATTTATGCTTATTCTAAATTTTTCTTCACGAATTGTATTGCTTATGTTATTGAATCAATTATTCTTATGCGAGTTAAACAGAGTTCTCATTCTTACGTTACGCGTTCGTTGGTAATAAGCCTTCGGGAGAAGGAGACAATGGGAAATCGGTTGTTTCTGCGTAATATTTGAAATTTAAAAATACTTCCTTTTTATTCACATGGTTGAAATTTATACCTCTTAAAGAGAAAAAATTTACCCTTCTTATGAACCTACTTTCATGACTGTACGTTGCCCCGTTGGAGAATTATGCCCATTTAATTGCTAAAATTGTTGAATTTCGTGTCTAGAAATTTATTCTGCTATAAGCGTCGTTTTGTGCACTTTCTCGTCAAGGTCATGTACTGCGTGGTACGGGAGTGATAGGTTTGTCGCATTCTTTTCCCTCACCCCTCCTTGTTGGCGAAGGGGGTGGCGAGGGTGGAATTTTTTTTGGTGTGAAGAAGGAAAAACTAAGTTTTCGCAGCACTGTTTTGTGTTTGGCGAGATTTGCATACTAATTCACCAAATTTGGTGATTTTCGGAAATTCTGGATTCGGGACGAATGAAATCGTCATGCAAGGCCATGTTCACTCTCTTTGCCTTGGATTCGCAGCTGAAAGAAGACGCTTCGATTTTTTTCCTTCCTCTGGAAGAGCTACTATGTTGACCCAGGGAGACCGGTAGAATTATGCCCATTTAATTGTCCGGGCTTCGTCCGGAAAAAGCGGCCTTCGGCTTGTTGCTTGCTCCCATTGAGGAAGAGATGAAGAATAAGAAGGAGATGTACTTCTATTGTTTTTCTTCGAATCTCAATGCATTTTCCACCAGAGCTTGACGTTCCTTGAATCCCGCTGAATTCGGCTTCGTCCAGATCTCTCACTTCGAAAACATCCATGCACTTATCATCATCCTACTAGGATGGGCCAGATTAACATCGATAGCTGGCAAGATTTACGTTCGACGGAGTGCCTTTTACTACTACATCAGCCTACTGGTTGTCTGGGAAAGAATTTCAGCAGATAAGTGCCTTCGTTTTTGTCCATAGTTGTAGCGTTTTGTAAAAGTAAATTAAGATTTAAAATTTCAATGATAACCGACACCTTTTGTTACAATGGGTAACGCTTAATTAAGCCTCAAAAGTTTTTTCCTTCGAGTGAGTTCAACCTAGTTTGTTCTGTTCCTCCTTTCACCAGAAATTTTAGTACGGCATTCAACCTTAATTCAGTGAACATGTATTTCTAAATAATAAGGATAAGTAAATTCACACAAATATTGGAAGAGATTTGATTAATTGAAGGAAAATTTCTAGCTATGATTTATTAAAGTAAGGAGTAATAATATGTATATTTAATTTCCAATTAAATTCTATTTAACTTTAGTCAAGGTTTTTCTGCTGGATCTTAAATCCAGGCTGTGTATTTAAGCAATTGTTGCACTAGTAATCTATTTAGGACTTTTAACCTTAACTTGGAATGTAATTAAAATTTATATATAATGGATTAAGACAGGATATTAAATTTGTAAACTTATCTAAATTTTACCTTTTTACTTTAAGTTGTTACTATTTTTGGTTGAGGATTAACTTTAACTTTTGCAAATTAAGGAACGATTAAAAATTTAAATTCTACTTTACCTTTAATTGAGTAATTGAATGTAGGGTTAAATGTAATCATTTTTCTCCAACGGGTCTACATGAGTATGTAATATTTTTCTAACTGCCTAAGGGATTTGCTAAATTTATGTATGTAATTTTTACCTGAGTAAATTAAGAAATTTCTTGAACTAAGTAATCTCTATCAATATTGGTAAAGACACCATGCTCGGTGATTCATTAAATTCCTGTGTATTTTTATGCTGGCCAGCAGAGTTTTGATAACTGCATATGAAATTTTAATATTAATTTTTACGGTGTAAATTTTGATTAATTCATCTCGGTGCATATTTGAAATTAACAATATATATATTATAATTCTAAATGCATTATTTTAAGTAGTCACTTGAACACTCCACAGATCTAAAAATTTAAGTTGAAAGATTGTCTTCCTTTAATGCTGCAATAAATATCCTTGGTTATATATATATATTTGATTCAGAGTTTTTTCTTATGATGACTTGTGTGAATGATCTTAACACCAGTACTCCTGCTTGGTCTTAGGGGTTGTTCGGGTTAGTTATACACAACGCAATGAATTTTGGTTTTTGATATTATTGTAGGCTAATTATCGCAACAGTTAGTATTTAACATTTGGTACCACAGAACATTTGGTGCCGCGATATTAGTATATAACATCTGGTGACGTGACAAATTTGCACCATAACACGATTATTATGAAATGGAATTGTCTGCGTAAGCTTAGTTTAATCAAATTATCTTCGAAGATGACAAGGAGAAGAATATATTCTATTACATAAAATTAAGGTGACCAGATTTCGAAGTTCGAAATTCGAGACACTATGTACATAATTTTTAAGTACTATATATATAGTATATATAGTACTATATATATAGTATATATACCACATATATATAGTATATATATATATATAGTTTTATATACTATATATATAGTATAAATCAAAATAAATAATTTTTGTTTTATTTTTTTAATAGTGATATATGGCATTTTTTTAATAAATGAAGACTAAATCGAAACGCAGTATTGTTATTTAAGCAAAATGATAAATTTGTAACCCTTCTAAATTATTTTGATGCAGTAGCCTTACATTTCTTTGAAGCATGAATAATTCTTAGAGCAGCTTTTTTCGTTTTTGATCTTTTTGTAAAAGTACGTACATGAAATTTTCATCAAAATTTATTTTGGTGATTAACATACCCTTCAAAGTGCCCACTTTAAGCTACGTCCTATCATTAGTCCAAAAACTGTTCATAACGCTTAATACTCTCTCAGTTGCAGCATTAGTGTCAGGAAGTCAGAAGAAAAACTCTGACAATTTAAAAACATTTGAACGAAGAATCTGGTTCATATTAAAATACGCAGTTATTTCCATCCACCTCTGAACTAAACACATCTTACTTTTTACCTTTCTAATACTTTTTCTTCCGTGATTTGTTGTTTAAGGTAAAAACGCCGAGTTCCTCATCATATCCTCATCTATATCAGTTTCAAACAATTTATGATTTGGTCCCGTTTTATTAATTAACAAAACAGCTGTTTCAACTTGACTACTATATAAAAGATTTCATTTAATATGATCCAACTGTACGTTTCCATCTCCTGTTACTTTGTTGGCCATTTCTCCAAATAAGTAAGAGCAGTCTGATAAAACGGAACAATAGTTTCTCAAAATCCAGTAACTTCATATTGTGACACGTCTCTATTCACGTTTTTCTAGAGTTTTTTTAACATTTATTAGAATAAAGTTATCCTCTACCTTGCTCAATATTGAATCTTTCAGAGCATGCGTTGAAGCAATTTCATCATATTACATACGCTGTTTGATTTTCAATTGTTGTAGTAATAACTTTATGAGCTATTAACGCCTGATTGTTAAATACAACGGCCAAGTTACTGGCAATGTATTTTCGAAAAAATTTAAACTAAGCATGGAAAGCTTTTCTTAAGATTAAAAATAAACTTTCCGTGATAAAAACATTAGAATACCCTCTCAATGGCAGGAAGTAATGCTAACCATCTTATTTTTGAATACCCTAGTATCACTGAAAAATCGGTTTCTACGAAGTTATAGAAAGTTTTCAATGTTTCTTCTCTAACAGTATAAGATATATTAGTACATCTGTAAGGTTTTATTTTAATTTGACTTTTTCTCTCTGTTCTTATTTCAACTTCCCGTTGGAATAAGCGCGCGTTTCAGCTTTATGCTAATTTGAAGTGGAGCCAAGTTCTATTTAAACGGTAGGTAGGAACCTCTCAGAGTGAGAGAGCTTTTAATCTCAGACCACTGCTACTCTGTTCGACGTTCGCCTGACCAGCTAGTATTTAAATTCTAAGCCGTAGCGCTGTTACGCTATTACTTATTGAAGTAATTCTAAGTGCGTTAACATTAGCTAAATCTTGCTACGCACCATTTAGCATAGAGGCCAACCTCACGTTCATAGCTCTGTGAGCAACGACGACTTAATTTCTATTTAATTTTAGTTTAAATACTTTGATTGTTCAGTTTAGACCCAAGTGCGGTCATTATTTTCTGTATTCCTCCCGAGTTGGGAAGTGGCTGTATATAATTGTGGTTTAATAAAAGAGGATTTTAAATCCTTCTTAAGTGCAGTTCTTCTACCACTTAACCACAGTTTTCTACCACAGAACATAGCTGCATTCAGCTCCTTGTTCCAGATCAGGAATTAACGTTGTCACGAAGATGTTTGCCAAGAATATGCACCGAACACTCAGTCCTGACATATCTTATAAATAAACATTTCTATATCACCTGGCGAAACGTCATCTAATGTTCTTATAGTGTTGTAGATAATATGCGCTGCATGTCCAACTCTAATTAAACCACGCTTGAGGTTTCGTTTCAATTTAACAAAAAAATATTATTTTCTCCACGCAGCTCCTCTTTTAAATTGTTTTCTTCAAGGCAGGTAGTTAAATAGTTGCTGATAGTATCGGATGTTTCACCAGGTAAGGATTTAAATTCTAAAATTCTTACTGTGACCCCGTAACTGCAGTCGATAAACCTAATAAGTATTGGAAAAACTTTTATTTCTATGTGATTGGACGCATCAGGTACGATTAAAATAAATGAATGTTTTCAATCAATGGGCAAAGTTCTTAAAGCTCAATCATAATCAATATGCAAAGCTTTTAAAGGCATGAAAACATTTAGTATTATTGCTTTGGCCTTGGTTCGCGCAGATGCAAATATAGGCTCAAATGCCACTTGAATCATCTTGGACATAAAATCCATAGACCTAAAGCTATGGTCGTGGCAAATAATATGGATGCTAAAAGTAGCTTCTAGTGAAGCTAATTCTTCTTCATTACCACGCATTTTCTTCTATTTGAAAAAATTCCTTAATGACGTACCAAATGCAGCAACAGAGTTTGACATTTTATGTTTATTAGTGTTTATATGAAGTTTAATATCTGTACGTCCACTATGGCTTATTGAAAATTTTGAAGAGTACGTATTGCATCGTACATCGGAATCGCTTGCAGTTTATCAATAAACGGGTATTAATTCTGTAGGTCTTCGTTAAAAGTACACTTTCTTTTTATTTTTTGAACTTATTACTAAAACAAAATCAGTGGTACAAATAAATGATAAATTAAATTAAACTGCTGTAAAACATATCATTGGCATGTACGTAATGCACCGTTGATAATTAAAAAATGTACGTCGTTACCAAACGGGAAACGTCATTACATGTCATCGTTTCGGCAGATATTTTAAACATTTTTTAACCCTTATACAAAATCAAAATGACAATGGAGTAAAAATTTTAGGATCTAAACGTCACAAAAGAAATATGATTTTAGATGGATATATCTGCCATGAAATTTCAGCAAATGACGAAAGAATTATTTTTAAATGCCGTATGTGTAAGGGGATGATACATTACTAATGTATATAATGCACCGTTGATAATTAAAGAATACATGCATGCATTATAAATTCAAATCATAGTCGAATTCATAAATAAATTAAAAATTGCAATGATGTCTGTAATTGAAAATCTGAACTGCAACTGTGAGCTGTGAACAATAATTCCGAGGATTCCAATTAAATTTTTTCTTCAAACTTATCACAGTTTTTGGATCTCTAAATTTCTTTACTTGATTAAAGCTGTATGAGTCATAAAACATTTCTGCAGTATTTGTTTCCTAGTTTCTTATTTGTATTACTATTTTTTAAAAATATTTTTCTAGTAGTTTGAATTATTCTTTAGAAATTTGATGAATTATGTTGTATATTAGTTCTCCTTCTTACTTTTCTTCCACGCGTAGGGAAAAGGAACGCCCAACTGAGACGATATCGATTAGCATTAAATGATTTGATAGGTATCATTAAATTATTTTCCGCGTTAATTATCTCAATTGGTTGTTTATTTCAATTTGAATTGCATAGAACTTTTCCCCTGACGAGACTGTTGTGTGACTCTCAATGGAATATTGCCATTTTGATCTTTTAGTACATAATTGTGTTTATCTCCCATTTTCTTGCAACTTCTACTTTTCCCACATTTTTATAAATATTCTATTATTAGTCTCATTTATTATTTTTTCTTTTAAGTCATGTTTTATTTTTAATAATGGTATTTTGATTCTATTTGATATGTAATTTTTTGGCACAACTGTGCTTTTGCAAATAGGATTTTAGAGGTTTCGAATGTACCATACCTTCTACATGCTTACTTGCTAATAAAAGTGTAATAAAACCTTGAAATACTATCGTTCAAGTTTTAACTTACTAAAGAAAATAATTCCCAGTTTATATATACTGCCGGTATGACGTGCTTCTCTTAACTTACGCTTGTAATCTCAGATTGCAATCTACATAAAAAATATGTGCATTTAAAATTTAATGGTCTCACACAACCGTTTTTTAGGACAATTCGGGACAAATGCTATAAATTTGGGACCAAAAACGAAATTGTAAAAAATCGGGACAGGGACTGGAAATTCGGGATGTGTGGTCACCTTAATAAAAATCAATTCAGGCATTGGTAGCCCTTGGTGGATCTGAGACTTAGTTATAATCCTTTTGTTGAGTCAAGATCAAACTACACAGAATGTATTTATAATGCAACTTAACAGATAAAATATTGATTTTAGAGTATAATATCTGAACTGCTGAATTAGATTGCTGAAACGATAACTAAATTATCAAGTGTATATTCGGATTTTTTCCTCTAATAAGTACGGTTTATTAAAATCTGACGAAGCCGTGTCGTTAAATTTTGATTTGAAAGAGTTAAATATTCCCGATGCTCCAGTAATCTTCTTTTGTAGGTTTTCTGAAGCATTGTCCATATGGTACTAAAAAAATAAATATAATAGTGATTTCTAAATAATTTAGAATTTTAGTACTGGAGCGAATGGTGTCTCATCAACAGACAGCGAATTCCACATCCGGCCTGCGGAACAGTGGTAACGCATGCGTGATTTAATATTTTATTTAACCGACTATTATACCGACGAATATATTAAGTCATTTCCAATAATTCTTAAAATATTTTTGTACTTTAGATCGATCACTTATTACTTAAGTATAGAATATCTACAGCTCACGATAAATTTTCCTTTATTTTCTCCAGTTTGTTAGGAAATCGAGAATTATAATTTTAAAACGTACGTATGCGTTGCAAGTTTTAAAATTAGGATTTCGGTTTCATAAATCTGCAACGAAATAAAGAAAAAGGACAAATGAATGATCAGCCTAATTTCCCTCATTTAAGTTTTCATCATTGTGAGGAATAATTACATTTAAATAGATTCTACTGGATTCAATTTTTCAGCTATTAGTAAAATTATTTTCAGGCAACTCCTGATTACGCGGAGGCGGATTAACTAGAACCTGTCTAAAAAAGAAGCTAAAGTTTGTATGTTGCGAAGCAGTGAAAAAATTGTTCTCACGAACCATCAGCGTAAAACGGAACTGTCTACAAGAAATATGAAAAGGAAAAGAAAAATGCATGGAGCAACAACAGTGATGGCAAACGTTAATGCGGTAAAGCCTACGAGGCCTGTTCGTCTAAGGGGAGAGATGCCTTCGTGAAGGATTTTCTATAAGGGAAACTGGCTTATATTCACGTTATACACTGGTCATCAAAATTAAAAGATAATGACAGAAATAAAACGCAGGTAATACTGTTATGTACATTCCTTAAGTATTATTTTACAGTGCTTATTAATTTTATTAATTTACAGTGAATAGTGAAATTTTAATGTTCATGCTTGAGATTTAATTTTTAAATTATACTGTTGTTTAAATTTCTTCCATCTGATTTGGATAAAGTTTTTTAAGTTAGCAGAAAAGCTTGTACAGCAATAGTCAGTTTTTGCGTTCTCACGGGAGGAAAATTTTGGGGTCAAGGGTCGGCGGCCAACTGCATTTTTTGTCCCCTTATCTTGCGGGGGCGAACATGTGTTTTTCTTGTTCAAAGGCGATCACGCCGATTCTTGATAGAATTATGGGGGTACAAAAATTTAGGATTTGTCTGAAGAGTCGCAACGTTAACCGATTTACGATGTAAACACTCCCTTGTTTTGAGCTTGAAAAATAGGGGCTTGTCACTGTGAAAAGATAGGACAGATTTTCTTAGAATTTTGGTTAGTATTTACTGGTCCGTTCCTAGTGATTTGAGAGGGTTACTGTTTTGCTTAGCATTGGTGAATTTTAATTTTATGGATTTTTTTGAACCAATAGTAATTATAGAGGCGGTTCACATTTTGAGCGTCGCAAGGTTTTAAATTTAGTCGCTCGCGGGGCGAGAGGAGATTTTTTTCAAGATTTTGTCAGATTTTCGAGTCTTTTTTGAGGAGAGAGAGAGAGAGAGCCCGGTGGCCTCTCCCTTCTCGGGGCCTTCTGTGGTTCTCGGGGTCGTCCGTGCAAGAATTGGCCCGAGAACGATGCGGTCTCCCATCGTGCCATCATCTGCGAATTTCAGTTAAGATCTACGCTACGTTACAATTCTCAAACGTTTGGATCTGTTTGCGTTGCTGGTAGATTTTTCCCTGCAGAAAATGTGGACATTCATGTTGTAGGATTTCCGTTTATAGAGAATCGACGTGGGCACGAAATGATCCGGCAGCTCCCCGAGTTCCACAGACTGGTTGCGGCTTCCAGAATCGTTGTGGTTGTCTGAGTGATAATGATTTTCTACTAATTGACTGTGTGGGATGCTGGAAAAGGAGGTGAAGTATTGGAAGGATTCGTCAGATTTGGTTTTTTATTACTGCGAATGAACTAGCCAACCATGAGTGCCACTAAAGGTTAACAGACTATGGTTTCGAAGACTATCGACCGAATATTGTTTCCGACATGTTTACCAAATGATCCGGCGGCTCCCGAGCTCTAGAGACGGTCGGTGTTTGTGCGGTTTACCGTGAGGGTTTATTTTTGTTTCTATCTCTCGTATGGCTTTTGTTACTGGTTATTTAATTATTAATTTGAGAAAGTGATTAAAGGTGTAAATTGAGATGGGTAGTAATTTAAATTAAATTGAGGGCAAATAATTCTTTCTTAAAAAGAAAATTTTAACTGAATTGATGTGCATTCAATATTCTATCCAGTAGTTTAATTAATTTCAATTTGTCAGAAGATACATCGTTCATTGTTACAAGTTGAATTATTTCTTATTGGAAAATTGAAATGTGAGTTGCGTAAAGTACATAACTAGTAAATGTTTGTTGTATAATATTGATAGTTGTATAGATTGTCGTATGAGAACTTTACGAGTAATGTTTTGGAAAATCTTTTTTTAGAGGTAGTCTGATCAGCTATCCGTAATTAAAATTTTTGGAATATTAAATAAATATGTGTTATTGATTTACTATTATATGCTTTTTTGTGTTTATTATCTTATGGTCTACTGTAGGTCACCCATGTGATCCTATCGGAAAATATAGTTAAATTTCCATTCGAACCTGGGTAGTTTATTGAGGGCGTAGGAGAATTTAATGAGCGTTGTAACTATACGATTAATTTTAGTAATTTAATTGAACTGGTGTTTTGTCTTTTTCGGGTGAGATTTATTTCTCCCTGGTGTTTTGAACTGTTCTGTGTTTTACTTAAATGAAAAGTGTTTGTGGTTATCTCTAAGGTTGTATTGAAATTTATGTGTTTACAGGAAGCAGAGCGGATTAGTTAGTTTCAGTGAGAGATAGCGTGTTGATGATTTTGTTTCGGAAATGCATCTTACATAACTTCAATCATTTGATTTTAACAAAACACCAGGGATGATATTTTTTATTTCTTATTGAACTTAAGAGTTGAGAGTTGATATGATAAAACTTAATTTACTGTGTTGAGGATTTATGAAAATTTAATCTAGCTTAAGGTATTAATTATTTTTGTTTACAATCACCAGTATTTTTGAATTGATTTCATGAATTTCAATATATTTATATGAGAAATTTAATATTGTGTATTTTTAGTTTGTCACGGCACCAAGAGATTTAGAGTATGCAAGTTAAAATTAAATAATTAAAATAAAACCCGCAAATTTTTGATTCGCAACAATACTTAATGAAACATTATTAACATAAATTTGCACAAAAGCATTAGCTAACATAAATTCAATGTTTGGCAGTTGATTATTCGCAAAATATTTTATTAAAACGAAATTTATGGAAATTGGAAAATGATGGAAAAATTAAGTCCTCTTTTGTGGAAAACGTTTTTCTTTAATATGGTGTATGGTCACCTCGGGCAGACATGCTTACCTCGCATCTTGATTTTATAGACTTTACCAAAAGGTTGATCAAGTCTTGTGGAATTGCATGCCACTCTTCTAAAAGTGCACTTTTTAGCTTATTGAGGGTCTAGAGAGAAATTTGGCGCGCTGAAATTCGGCGTCCTAAAGCATCTCACACGTGCTTAATCGGGTTCAAGTCGGGTAAGTTAGGAGGCTATTCCATTCGAATGATATATATCTTCTGTTTGCAAGTATTCTGACACCACATATGCTCAATGAGACTGAGCATTGCTATTCATTAGCAAAACCTAAGGGCCAACAGCACCTTCAGAACTCCTTGAAAGATCTGCAACTTAGTGCGGCCATTTGTCATGATTCCTTCTCAAACCATTAAACCGCGAATCACTGTTGAGACTGTATCTGGACTTGTCAGTAACTCGGCTCCATTGAACATGACGACAGCACCAGTTTAAACGGGCCCCTCTGGAAACTGGGGTGAATGGGACATAAACCCTTGGTTTTTTTGCATACAGCTCGACCTCATTAAGCCTTCGTGCAGCAGTAGAACGGCTAATTTGAGCTTCGGATAGCCTGAAAGTTTAAAACTAAATCTCTTATGGTCGCTTCGCGGTATCTTCGAGCCGATAAAGCAGGACACGGCCTTCTGATGTAGATGTTGCTCTTGGTCTCCCTTGATCTCTCAACTATCTATCGACTAATCCAGTGTTTAAAAAGCGATTCCAAACTCTTCATCATGACACTGAGGGATATTCAAATTTTGGACGATCTTCATTTGAGTTTGATCCTCCTCAATTTTACCAATTATTTCCCCCTTTTGACCTTCACTTAAACGATGCATTCGAACCATAAGTTCTAAAAACTGATCACTCTCGAAAACCACATTCATTTTAAACAACACTACAGACCGGAATTCCAGCATGCATCCGTATCGCACCACATTATCAATATCCGAATTTCATAAATCTGGCACAATTGTATATAATAAACGTAACTAATTACAGCATTAGGCACTGTTTGCAACATTAACTTAGTGAGCATATTTTTTATCATTATCCTTTAATTTTGATAACCGTGTACACGAAAACCAACCATGCAGCCAGCTCGTTCACCTCGGATCTGACACGAGTTTCATTCCCAGTATTCAGCGGTGTTAACCACTTGGCCTTTGGTGAGGCTAGTGGCAGCAGATGATGCGGCGACATTTGGAGAGTTATTTATGTCCACAGTACTATGTAATTAAGTTGTACAAAATCTTGAATATATAATCTTGTAAAATAAAAGACAAAAACTCCGGATTTAAGTGGTTACGCGAGTTTGAATTCAATAATATATTTAAGAGCTTTGATATCTTGCCATTTATTACTAGGTTCTCCATCTTTATACTCTGTTATTTTAAAATAGGCACTTCAAGGTCGTAGGAAGTTCCTCTTTATTTACGATGCAGATGTGTCGTCGTCACCACCACAGAAGAGATTTTAGGAAGGTCAGTAGACAGACAAGGTTATGCTCTTTCAAGGTCAAAGCTTTCTCTTTCCGAAAGTGACGTTAGTTATCGCATAAATGATTTTAATTAAAGTCTGTTTGTTTGCTGATTCTAGAACAACATTACGCAATGTACTGCATTAATGGAAACTGTGCTGTGTGAGTCAGAGACGTCGAAGTCTGGTTGTCCTTGATCGAGAAAAGCAAATCTTGGTAGCAAATTAACCTTAGGATTTTAGAAAATTAGAAGACTCCACAGTTTTTCTTAGCAGACACTAACTTGGTTAGGAGGCATGACAAGAAGAGAAAGTGACCTTGAAGTCCCTTTTTTAAAGTAACACTCTATGGTGATGTATATTCGTTTGTTCTTTGTGGTGTGTTCATTTTATTTTCAATACTGGTTTAATTTATGAAACCAAATGAAATTATTCTGCAGGTTAAACTGCCTGAGAAAGCACGTAAACTGCCTGAGAACTGCAAAGAACATGATATTTATTTAGCAGACAAAATGTTAAAAAAAAATGCCCGTTTGGACGCAATTTAAAATCTGAACCTTTTCAGATTTTTTCAAAACTGATTTTACCAGCTCGAAAGTTATGACTCGAAATGCTTTTATATGCATGTTATTTAATTGAATTGTCTTGTTTTTGTTTCGATTTTGATTTAACGTTCTTCATGTTAACTAGTTGGCTGCCATTTTTTGATTTAATTATTATGTCTTGAATATTTAATTAGTTTCGTAGCATACTGCGCGAATTTAGTAATTAATGATCTTAGCTTTGAAATTTCTAACCTCTTGTTTATATATTATATGTGTAGGAAAGTTTCTTTAATTTAAGCGTTTTGCTGAAAAGTTTTCTTCAGCGAAGCATTTCAGTCGTCACGCACTATTTATTTTTCTGCGTGTGGTATTATTTCCTTCTTGCTGAGATAAAAGTAAATTTCTTTCATTCTTCTAAAAACTGCGATGTAATTCCAAGCATTCAGAAATCAAAAATACGTTTTGGATAAGTTTTTGTTTATTTGATTGTGACGAAGCATTCGAGGGTTACCTGCTTATTCTTTGGATAAGAATGTATCACATATATCTTTTAATACTAACAAAATTTTAAATAAGTTTACGTTTTTAAATTTGAAGCTTTCTGTTTGCAATTTGTAATTACCCACTTATGACTGTTTACTTCGATGATTGATCATTTATGAGTTACTGTACGAAATTACTTACTCTTTCTAATAGACAAGACTGCAGTTCTGATAGTGAAGTTTGTGACAGTTTGGGATGGGTAAGGAATCTACAATTTTTATCTAGTTTTATGAATCTTTTCGAGAAAATTCCATATCTTGTTCCTCATAAACTAAGCAAATGTTATGTTTGGAAATCAGTATACAAGTAAGGCATTATCTCAGTATCCTAGGTTTGACGAAAACAGAATAATATTCTCAATAAACATTATGGAAGCATAATAAGGTTTTAAAATTTCAGTATGAGAAGCGATAAAGACGCCACGTGCTAGCAATCACAAAAGTGAATTAATTTCTTTAGAACAGGAGCTCCCAACGAGATCGATATTGACTCTCTGGAAGTCGATGTAATTTTAAATGTGGTCCATGATGATCAAGTGATCGATAGCTGAATATTTACCAGCAATTGATCAGCATACTGAAGATCCCACTGATTACAAAAAATTATTAATAAAATTAGTAATTTATTTTTTATTGATATAAAGCTACATCACGTATTAAGGAAGAAATTTAAAATAAGTATGTGGGAAAAATACACGAAAATTGTTAAATATATTTTTAAACTCTATAATATTTTTTTTTTTCGATATATGCAGTATGCAGTGGAAGACTCAAGCTAGTAAAGTTACTAAGGGAAACAAGGAAAATGTTGAATGAACGAGGGGATTTAACAATTAAGAATAAGCAGTTTTGTGTCAAATATTAAAAAAAATTGCATCAGTATATCAAGTGCAGCTATCTCATTAATTAAAATCGAACTTTTATTCAATCAGAATCTGTGATGCTGTTTCTGAAAACTTGTTTATATTTGTAAAATTAAAAAAATAATTTAAAAAAATTAAACATAAATCTAATAGACAATTTTTTTGAAAACTTTTGTTTATATTCTTAATTTAACTGTAATCTTTTAGTTTTTTATGGGCAGTTAATTGTATTGTTACGAAATGTCCAGGCGCGGTAAGATAGCTTCCCCGCAAAGCAGGTTTAGGGTTGACAGTGTATGGTTTTAGTTAAACTAACAAAGTTTTATTTTAATTTAAATCTTTCTAGCTCTTCTCATTTTCAACTTCCCGTTAGAAGAAGCGCGCGTTTTCAGCTTTATGCTAATTTGAAGTGGAGCCAACGACTATTTAAACCAGAGGTAGAAACCTCTCAGTGTGAGAGAGCTTTTAGTCTCAGACCACGATCGTTCTATTCGACGTTCTCCTGCCCAGCTAGCAGTTAAATTCTAAGCCATAGCGCTTTACGTGATTGCTTATTGAAATAAATCCAAGTGCGTCAGTATTAGTAAATCTTGCTACGCACCATTTAGTTAGAGGCCAACCTCGCGTTATAGCTCTGAGAGCAATAACTACTTACTTTCTATTTAGCTTTAGTTTAAATTTATCTGATTGTTCATTTTAGACCCAAGTGTGGTCTTTTACTTTCTGTATCCCTCCCGCGTTGGGAAGTGGTTGTAAATAATATTGATTTAATAAAAGAGGATTTTAAATTCCTTTCAAGGGCAGTTATTCTCCAACTTAGTCACAGTATCCTATCACAGAACATAGCTGCATTCAGCTCCCTGTTCCAGATCAGGACTTAAGGAGTTCACGAAGATGTTTGCCAAGAATATGCACCGAACACTCAGTCCTGACAACAGAAAATCGCAAGGGAAGGCAGGGTTGCCACATTTGGCGAGAAATCGTCCATTTGGCGATAAAATTGGCGATTTGCCATAGAATATTGGAGAACCTTCTGAAACAATTTTTACTGGTTTAGCCCAGAACGTTCTCGAAGACAAGCCAAAAACTATATAAATCCTGCTGGTACGCAGAGTGTCTCGCAAGCTATTGAGTTGATTGCGAGTTAGTGTATCGCCTTAGAGTGTGTTGAGCTTCGAGAACGACGGAACCCAGTCGGGAGTTGTACTGTAGTATATCGTCGAGTGCATCACGAGTATGGAGCATGGAAAGTCTCGAGAGTACTTAGAGTTCTGAGAACGACCGAGCAGAGTCGGAAGCTTTACTCTGGTGCTTTGCCGTGAAGCTGTCTTCCCCATTACAGCCTGATAGACTGAAGGCTGTGTCGCTGATTGTTTCAGCGTGTTTATAGTAGTTCTTCGACGGATGTAAATGTGTTTTTGGAGCTGTTTTGAATAGCACTGGCCGATAAATAGTGTTTCGACACTCCATCAAGTGCTGCCGTCGCTATTCACTCCAAATCCATGAAACCCTTAAGATACGTACGAAGAAAAAAAAGTAACAGTATTATGATTAGGTTGTATGCAATATAATGTAAGGAGAAAAATGTTGCAGGTTGATGAAGAAAATCATTCTTTTGGGTCGATGCAGGAAAAGGACTGGGAATCTCTGCTCTAGAACCTTGCAAAATCTAAATTAACTGATAATTAAGAACCATGTCCTTTGTTTCGTAGCCTTAATTTTTTAGAATTCTAAGTTACTCGCGTTTTTCTTCTGCTGTTTTAAACCTGCTTATTTTTTGCATACGTCTCGAATTTCGAAGGACATCTTCATCCACTAGTCTTAACATAAATCATAACCTTAGTAATCTAGTATTAGAAGTCTCTTCTATAACACCATTGTTCCAGCAAGCAGGATGTTTGCATGGGATCCTCGTGGTTTACCTAGTATGTTAGTAGGTTTCGTTGGGAAGTCATCTACGAAAGCAGTCATTTCTTAGGCCTCGTCGCCTTGCCTTAATTTACTAGCTAATAAACGACTCTTCACTTGAATTATAACTATTTTAATTCTGTTAATTAATGTTGAAATCTCATCCATTAATATTCATTTACTTTCTTCAAATTCATTCTGTAAATGTCAGTGACTGGTTGACTCAATTAAGGAAAAGTACCCGATGGGCAAGGAAGGATGTTTTATGAGGACTTGTTAATCCTTTGCATTCGAATCCTTCTTGCGGCTGCCTACCACCAATTTGACGGCATTTGTTCGTGTAAATGAATATTACAAATTACGAACTTACAAAATAAAGTATATGTAAAAAAATGTAGAACTTAATGCAGGGTTTACTTTATTGCAATCCTATATTTCAACACAAATGCTTAGTGTTCCACTTTTAAGGTCTATTCCGTTTAGACTGGTATTAGATTTGCTTATCTGTGTTTGCAAATTATACAATACTCTGCGGACAGTGTAAACAAATTTACTTCAGACCTTTTTATACCTTTCGTTAGAAGGGAATTTGGAATGCATCATGAATTAATTTCTCACGTTCTGTCCTGATGTAACGCATTCAGATATACTGTTTTTTTTTGTCAATTTAACATAAAATTAAGAAAGCACCCATTTTTCAAAACGTTTTTCTGGCGTATGTTTATTCTGTCAATATGATGCCACTCATATGTCCGCTCAGAAAGGGAGACATCTCTGTTGTATGTCAGATTTCCGATATCGCCTCAAAGATGACAACTTATTGCAAAGAGTTAAAAGAACTTGCCGTCTTTTAACTCTTTTTACTCCTGTAGTCATGCTACAGTACACGGGAGAAACCATGAAACCGTTCTACAGCCAACTCTTTTGGAGAGATTTTGAACAAATCGAACTATTAGCGTTCAGCTCCAGTTGGCCACTGATAGGTCCAAAAGTCAGTTAACTGAAATCAAAGTATTCCACTGGATGGAGCTAGGAACATGGAATTTCGCGAAGACTGTCGCTGTCAAAATGTTTTTCGCATCAGTTACGCTAATACTGTTATCTTCTAAACTCAGCAAACACATTTTTCTCCTGAAGAAGGAGAACCTGTGTGTGATTACCTTCAAAACTTTAGACAGAAACCTATGCCAGTCTAAAGTTACCGTTTTCCTAATTTTATATTTCTGTATTTGCGTGCTTCTTTTGTAATGATTATCATCTTTTTAACTTCTTCCTGCCCCGAAAGTGCCACAGGATTATCCAGTTTTAGTTACTGAAAATAACAGAAATTTGATCTCTTAATGGTGTCCGTTTTTAAAATTGCAATATGAAAATTAGCAACCTTTGGAGGCCGTTATGCAAATGCAATACATTTGAAAACAAGAAATAAATCCGGTTTCATCGCATTTTTAATATGATAATTGTTGGTGTTTTAGCAAGAAATATCATTAAATGGTAGACAATATGTTATATTAGAGTATATATATATGTTACGGTGAAACACCGAAATCTGGAGAATGTCGACTTTCACTGGTGAATGTTAGCATTCACATAGTCGCTTGGTGTATGTCCGAAATATTTTCCAAATACTCTTATTTCTGACTTACACCGGTGAATGTCGACATTCACCATGTACTAATGGTGAATGTTGAATATATGAGAATATTATATTTTCTTCTCCGTAATTCAGTCGTGAAAAAACACACAAGTACTTAAAACACACAATACATTCAAAATGAGAAAGGAAAATAATAGAAGTTAAAAAACTTACTTAATTATACAGTACGTAGTAAATGAGAAAATAAAATAATATTCATAAAAAACTTACTATATTATGTGATTCAAATCTGATTAATTGCAACAACTTAAACTATTATGAGACTTTGAATTGCACAAGAGGCCCTTGCTTTTACAACTGCATTTATGGGAAACGGCCAGTCGCCTCTCTTTTCGACCTACACCAGAGCATATCTGTGATTGTCGACATACACTGGTGGGGGTCCGAATGTACAAGAATGCAATGTTATATTCGATCTTTCACCGACGTATTTGGTGAATGTTGACATTCTCCGGTGAAAGTCGACATTCTCCAATTTCGGTCTTTCACAGTAACATATATATATATTAGGGACAATTTGTTATATTAGAGTATAGGCTTGGGAACGTGTCTTTCAGTGGCTTAAACAAATAATAAAAATACAGAGCAATGCAATTAACCTATTCTACCCAAAGGATTTAATCTGGAGTGAAATGCAGCCATTAAACGGTTATTCTCTTAGAAATATAGTGTCGAATGAAGATGACTGATTCGATTCACTATTTGAATTTTGAGATCCCGATAATCTATCTCAAACATAAATTATTTTTCACTTTATTATGCAGGTCTTATTGCAAAACTGTTCGCACTTTGATTATTTCCTTAATGTTAGAAATAGGAGTATGAAGATTCATTCGATGGAGAATGGCTCAAAAATGAAGTGAATTTAATTTTTTCCCTCAATTTTCTCTTATTTTTTATACTGAACCAAATATTCTGCAGCTGACTATCAAAAAGTTTTAGTTTAAGCTTATCTGTCAATTCGTTTTTCACAGCTGTTTGAACGCGGTCTAATTTTCCTTGTCCGAAATAACCATCTGTCTTCAGATAGACTCACTCTGACTGCTTGGTTAAATGAAGGAGGAAAAGTCTAACCCTTTGTGGCTTTCATATCAATTGTGTTTTCTTGTAGAGACTTTTCAAACGCTATAAACAAAACAGCTGCTCGAATGGATTTACCAGATGTATGTCGGTCGTGATTTGAGCGACCTTCTGATGGATGCATTATGCGCGTTTCCCCTCTCTACATGGCCTAGAACTTCAAAACCCAATAAAAACCTCGGAGAAATATGTATTGTTCTATTTCCACTACTTGAGAGAAGACTTTGGAATGTTTTATTCCTGAGCTTTGTTGTGACTGCGTATCTTACCATGTCAATGATTTTCACACTATTTTCCTGTGCCTTTTATCCCTCTACTGACACTCTAAAGTTAGGGTGTCAGTAGGGCTTTAGGGTATATATATTGTAAAATTTTGCTGTGCACATTGCTTTTCCCAACCAAAATTACTAATTTTTAATTTTATTTAAGGCACAAAATATTTTGAAATAATTATCTTATCTCTTGTTAGGATACACAGGATTTTACAGGGCAATTTCAAAATTAATGTGAAAGTAAATTATTCGAAACTTGAAGGTAAAAATGTTCAGGTTTTTATATATTATTTAATAAAACAAATGCAGACTCCTCATGTTTCACAAAGTAAGCCATTAAGCTACAGAAGTAAATAAATAACTCAATGATACAAAGGAGGTATAATGCAGTAAGAATACATAGTATCTAGCTCTGGAGAGAATAAGGAATACTACTATAATTAAAATATTAAAATGTGTTATAAATGATAAAACTATGATAATATTACTATCAAAAAGAAATAATAATAATAATAAAACATTAAGAAAAATTAATCTAAAGACTATTTTTTTAGCTTGATTCGTACTAAAAAGTATAAAATAAAATTATTATATGACTGCTTGACCCCAACACCAAAAAACTGCAGTTGCTCTTAATAACTTCATAATTGATTGCTGCTTTAGAATTAACATAAATGTATTGCTGAACGTAAATTTCACTCAGTTTTAATTACATCTTGCGTAATCGATTATTTTTGGAAATTCTTAGTGCTTTGTTTACATTCAACAGCAGTTTTCACGCGGCCGTTATACACCCACTTTCAAACGTTAATCTCGGAGAGGAAAATGCTAATTTCCGGAAGCCAGTCAGAATTGAAGAGGATGCAATTCGATGCAGAGGTAGATGGAAGTATACAAATATGTTAGGTAACAGCCAATCGCGCTTTCATGTAGAGAAATATGCAAAAAAGGCAGTCTTATAAGCAGCCAGCTTTATGAAGGGTTACAGAAGTTGATTGTAAGTGCTGATAGAGGGTGTTTAAAACTTTCGTAGAATTTGTTTTCAAGACATACCTCTTTCTATGACTTCCGGAAGACGAATGGAAGATTCTGAGCGCCGGCGTGCTGTGGGGCGCAAAGAAGCAGGACAGTCGATCACAGATGTTGCTCTTTTCTTCGGCGTTCATCATACTGTAATTTCACGTTTATGGAAACAATTCCAAACCACACAGATAGTTGTCCGAAGGCCCTCACCCGGTAGCCCAAGGGTTACAACCCCCGCGGAAGATCGATATATTGCTATTGTAGCCAAGCGGAATCGCAGAGCGACTTCCACTCGGACATCTATGGTTACAGCGTCCATTGGTAAGGCGATATCATAAGGCTACTGTACGGCTATTGTACGCCGAAGATTACATATGAGTGGACTGTACGCCTGGGTACCTCGAGTTTCTGTTCTTCTATCCGTTCAGTCAAGAGAGGCACGACTACAGCGGTGCCGGGAACATGTCAATTGGAATGTGTCTGACTGGGGCAATGTCATGTTTACTGATGATTCAAGATTTGCTCTGGAGCAGGGATTTCATTAGGATACCGCACCGACTTGCACATCTTTAAACGGGGTTCTTTGACGGCTGCCCGGTATCGAGATGAAGTCTTAGAACACATTGTGAGATTGTACGCTGCAGCAGTCGGCCCTACTTTTGTTTTAATGGACGATAACGCACGTCCCCATAGAGTTGACATCGTCGATGACTACTTGGAGAGTAAAGGGATTGCGCGTATGACGTGCCAGCATATTCTTCCGACCTTAATCCCATTGAAAATCTTTGGGATGCTCTCGGCCGTGCTGTATCTTTACGTTTCCCACCTCCAGCCACTCTTATTGAGCTGGAAACTGCTCTACAAGAAGAATGGCGATTGCTTAATTCTGCGGTGGTTGATCACCTAATTGAAAGCATGCTCACAAGGTGTAAACTTTGTATACAGATGAGGGGGGATCACATACCCTATTAATGTCCTTTTTTTCATTTTATGCTGTTTATTTTCACTTTATACATAATTCTGTTTAAGTCTCCAGTATGTCATTATCTGATAACTTACAAAAATTTATTATTGTTTTTATTTCTGTATATAATTACTGATTTTGTTTTATGCATAAATATATATGTTACTTTCCTGCCGAATTTTGTGTCAATCAAAGCAGTATTTTTTTTTCTTGCATTTTACATCTTCGTGCTTAACTTTTGGAAGTGAGTGTACTTCATTAGCTAGTAGCGCGTGTCATCTATTAATGAGCGTCTACATGAATTCTTTTACGTGCTATCGCACGCAAGCGGATTCGGCAGAACGTAATTTTATGACAGAGATTTGTACCTTAGAAATACCCTTTAATAATACAATAATAACAAAACAAACAAACAAAAAACTGAAATGTTTCACATTTTAAATTACGTCCAAAGGGGCGTTTTTTAAACATTTTGTGTTACCTTTGTTTATAAAATATCATATTCTTCGCACTTAAACCATAAAATTCAGTTAAAGAACAATGTCGCAAAATAATTTTAAACTGAGCATATCTTTAGAATTTCCGGTGCACAGTCTCACGCGCTGGAGATTAAAATGTTTTTTCTGTACAATTTTGCCGTTGCTTGGTTTCAAATCCTTGAGTTTGTTAATCAAAAATTCGTTAAAGTTTTACAAAATATAAAATCAATAATAAAACGAATTCCAAATTTCAAATTTGGGCTTACAGATGCCCATATTCTCAGCAGGATTACGTCATTCAAACTTCGATGGCTCTAGGTAACGTCGTTTTATCACAGTGCGAGAATATAAATACAATTATGCACATTCTTCATTATTTATTTCTTTAAATATAATACAGCGCTAGAATATTTAGTGGCAACATTTTGAAAAGTGAACCGACATTTAATGTTTCGTCGCAAAACGAAAACTATAGTTTTTCAGGGACAAAGTCTCTTTGGACTAATAATAACGCAGATGAAAAGCAATAATAATGCAATGATACATAAAAAGATAATAACTCAATAATATTGTTGCGTGCTTACGGGTTCGTAATAGACTGAATGCACAACTCGGATAAAAGGTTAATAAAATTTATTCTTATTGGAAGAAATATAATGAAACGCTGGAATTTTCCTCAGAGATATTCGTACAATATCAGAATATCATGCAATACAATCATTACAATCTATACTTTAAACTACTAAAAACGTTCAAATACAACGCAATGCAAAGAGAAATCTAATGCGACCTCTCGCTGAACTTTAAACAATAACAACAGAAGCTAACTAAACAATTGAGCTGTCTCCTCGGCTTTTTAAAGCTTTTTAATCGGTCGGGAAAACGTTCTAGTAATTTCTGTTTTCTCGATATTTCTGGAAAGCAAAAGAGCAGAATAACGGTTACAGCTAACATAGTAGTCAATTACATTTATTCAATTAAATATAAATTACCGAGATAAACTTTTATTCAATGTTAAATAAACGTGCTCCTGTATTCTTCTTTTCCGGCGTAGCTTTCTCTTAAAATATATTTCATGCAACATTCCACGGGGATATAAAGCGATTTCATTTGTAATTCTACTAAAAATAGCTAACTAAATACAAAACCCGTAACACTCCCCCCTTCCCAAGGACTGCGTATCTCGGGCAGTACAATCCCTGGACAGCAAGCCAAACTTACAACTAAGGCATCAGTGCAATAATAAACATTACATTACAATAACAAACAACATAAACAATAATTGCAATAAGTAGCTTAAAACAAATCAAATGCTAAATAAATAAATGACTGCACAAACTTACAAATTTAGAAACAAAAAGGACTATGGTCTATAATGTTTACATTATACACACTACGTACTTTGGCTATAGTCAGTAGCCAACCTGTCGTAATGAAAGACTTTAGGCTTAAATTTCGATGACTTACGGATCCGATCCACGACGTCGTTCAGCCTGTTTAGGACTGTGTAACGACCATCCCAAGGCGACTGTAATTTATCTGTAGTTGTAGTATTTGTAGAGTGTACTTTGTCTCAGTGTGACTGTAGTTTAACTAATTTAATCCCTTGTCTTGAGATTAGTTTTCAAAAAACTAATTAACGAGAATTATGTATTTCAGTGTTTGGTGCAGAGTATAAAATTTGGTGACAATAGTTATTAGTTATTAATAATGAGCATAATTAACGCTGAATAATATACATTTGATGTCGATAACTTCAGGTAGAGAGTGACTGACATTTTCTTCAAGGCATTGCAGACCAGTAATCTTTTCGATGTCGAGTTATAAGGAATCGTCGTACTCCCCGTAGCATGTTCTCATGATGTTATAAAGTTGTTTTCTCTCTCCTTCGAACGTGCCTGCGTGGTGTAATGGTAGGACATTCGACGCGCATTCGAGAGGTCCAGGTTCGAGTCCCGGCGAGGGCATTGCACATTTTTCACATCTCCTGCTTCGAAACATCTTAATGACTCTAGAAGTGGCGCCTGAACGAAAAGACGGTAGACGATAATTCGTATCCACCAGAATTTCTGATTGGGTCCCCTAATCTCCAGTCGCCTTTTAAAAGGGAAAGTATATAATGTAATGTAATGTAAAGGGCGAAGCCCTTAGCCCCCCTAGCCGAATAAACGGCCTTATGGCTAAAAGAGGACAGGCCCATCTAACACAAACAAAAACAAAAACACTGGTGATATATCCCTATTAAAAATTTATTAAAGTATATAATGTATTTTCTTCCCATTTCCAGCATGCCTTCGTTGTGTAACGGTAGCACACTCGGCGCGTATTCGAGAGGTCTAAATTTGAGTCCCGGCGAGCGCACTGCATATTTTCACATCTCTTGCTTCAAAAACCTAATAACTGTAGGATGTAAGTGGTCAGCACATTCACCTGGAAGTTGGAAGAACCATTTTCGAATCCTGGAAGGGTACAGTTGATTGTTCACGCATCTTGCTCCAAAAATTCGTAATAATCTTTACAATGACGCCCGAACTTAAATGAAGACGTCACTATCTGGATTTGGTAGAATAAGTCTTATGCCGCTTGCCATTTGCGTATAAGTGGCAGAAAATGTAAAAAGTTACTGCATGGTCTCATGCGTGTTGTAATGGTGTAAGTGATTAACACATCCATTTAGCAGTCGGTGGATCTATAGTTCGAATGACGGCGAGAACAAAGGTGATCTTTCACTCATCTTGTTCCAAATAACCTTATAATTTCTGCGCCGCATCGTACGTGGGTTTGGGGGATAACTGAAACCTACGTCGCAATTTATCAAGGAAACCCCTGTGTTAATCAACAAAGACATGTATAGATAAAGGAGTAAAAAAAACCTTAACTCCGCATTAATAATAAAAGAATTGCAATAGTGTTATCAAACTTATGACATGATAACACTATAATGACTCAAGGGTATATGTTGGCTTTTACAAGATTCCTGGCATGCACAATCATTTTGTGGGCCAAATATGCTATATTAGAGCATTTAAATCTGTAAACAAGTTCGAATATGCATTTTTATTTGTACTGAATTAAAAAGAATCCTTCGTTATTGTAAAATAATGCGTAAAATTTGCTAATCTAACACGCTACCATTGTTATTATGAAATTGCAACTCAACATTCACAATACTGAGAAGATAACTTCTGATATTTCTTCTTGTAATTTCTAAGCCCGAAACTTATTTATCAAGGCACGTATTGCACTGAGCAAGTGAAATAGCCGAGATTTTTAAATGTCCCTATTATTTAAGGAAATCAAGAGACGGAACGAAAATATTTATCTCTGATTAGGATGGTATGTGGAATCTGGTTATAGGTATGTTTGATTTGGTGTGCGACTATTATTTCTTTCATTCTTCTTCATCCTCTTTCCGTTTTGAGTTTTTGAATTCCAAGATCTAGTGAAATTGAGATGTAATTCGGTGTTTCCCTTACTTGTTGCATCATTTTGTACTTTAAACACGTGATTAAGATATTTTACTGCATTGTGACGCCTGCATTTTGCTTTCGTAATTTCACGAGGTAGTGAAAGATAATGATAAACGTCTGGATTAACTGCTCATTGTTTCTTATCAAATAGAATGAAACTGAATCCTAGAAATAGTGCGTTTCACAGAACTTTTTTCCGACTAAGAATTCATTTCAGGAAACATTATAATAGGAGGATTTTTTTTCGTATTTGTAATAGTTAAATATCTTCCTTGCCGAGAACTTTCTTCCCGCAGTCTGTAATGGATTTTGAAATAAAGTTTGAAGAAGTTTCTTCAAATGAAATTACAGTTTCCAAAACCTTTAATATAATAGTTTGTTTTAAATTTTTACAATCGCAAAAATATTAGTGGTTTAAAAGTTATGTCTTAAAAATTTTAATGAGTTATATTTAATAAAAATATCTATAGAATATCAACTTCTGTTGCCATGCCAGCTCTTCAGTTTAAATATCGTCAACTGTTAACGCATTGTTTCATTTTTCATTCGAGTCTATTGCCATTCGGTTAAATGTAGGATATTTATCTTTAAAATTTAATCTGTCTGTTGTTGATTAACAAACTAAGGTATTTAAACGCAACAGATGCAGTTCTTAAGAATGTTGTTGCGTTGCGTCCAAACTACTAATGACGTTTAATACAACGCAATGCAAAGCGCATCTAAAGAGAAAACTAATCTCAGTTTTTGAGAAATTAAACAACTGGTAACAACAGTAACTAAGCAACTGAGCCAAGACTTTAACACTGACATTACTTTATTTTGTTGCGATTAGCTAGCTCACTTGCTAGCCGTGTCCCGGCTCGGTTTAAGTAATTGTGCCTTAATGGCGCTGAAAGTAAAACAGTCATGACATAAAATAGAGTAATCATGACATACAATAGAACATCATGCATTAGAGAACTTAAAAAAACAGTCATAAGTTAATTCCAGTCATCGTATAGTATGCTGAAGATTTCAAATGTCCAGCTGCTCGATTAAGTCAAACTGCAGAGGTTTTCCTGAAGCTGAAGATTTTCCTCCTACGTATTCAGGCTTTTCAGGGCTTTAGTAAATCTAAAGCTTTTGCAAACGAAGTTAGCAAAATGATCTTGAAGGCTTTCAACAGGAAATTCACTTTTGGGAATGGAATCAGCCGTTTTGGAAGTAGGAGCTGAGATTTTCACAGCATCAGAGACATGGACAGGATTTTTTCCTGGGATTGGAAAACTCCTTGTTGGTATCAGAAGGCAGCTCAGGAGCAGTCTTGTCGGCATTCTTTTGATTACGAATTTTGAGGTCAAATTCCGAACCTTTATGTAAAGGAATGTGAGATTTTTTTACGTCTCATACAGGTAGGCTTATCCTCTTTTGGTAGAGTGCAAGTGTAGGTGAGATGATTTAATCCACACTTGAGACATCTCAGAGCGTTGTTACTATAAAGTTGTCCGTGTCCGAAGTGTTGACATCGGAAACACATCATATTACTTCTATTTGATCTGAAATCGGCGAATAGTCACTTAAAGATCAGAATCGGTTTCTTTTTATATATGCTTCTGCCAATATCTTTTATCGTCAGCGACACAAAAAATGGTGGCAGTTTCTTTTCAAGTCCATTTGTTTTCTTTTCAAGTTTCATCTCTGAATAAACTGAGTCACTTTAATAATCGGAAAACCGTCATTACAAAGTTCATTCTGAATGCCTTGAACATGCGAGTCTTCCGGTAAGCCGCGAATGACTATCTTAAGCGGAGGGTCTACTTTAAGTCTGAAGGTGCTAAACTGGATCTCATTTTAAAGTAATGCTACTAGTGGAAGCTCGCGGCTAGCAGCAATGCCGAAGACGATGGTAATTTTATCATTAGTCAGGATACTAGTAAATTCTTTTACACCATGCTTTTAAAAATGGCTCCTTATGTCTTTCCATAAAACCTTTGGTCGAGGCTGAACAGAGACGCTCTCTCTCCGGCCTTTTATAGCTTCTAACCGGTCGCTAGGTATTTTTAGTACTTTCTGTTCCTCGAAATTACTGGAAAGAAATAAGAGGATGGAATTACGGTTACAGTTAACATAGTGGTCAATTACATTTAGTCATTTTCAATGTAAATTACCGAGATATCCATTTGCTCAATGTTAAAGGTATGTGCCCTTGTATTCTTACTTTTCCGGCATGGCATTCTCTTAAAATTTTTCTCGCTCTGCATTGCACGGGGAAATACAACAATTTTAATTATAATTTTTCCAAAATTAGCTATCTAAATACAAAACTCTTAAGAATATTATATTTTTACTTTTGAGTCAGACTGATTTCCATAAAAATGCATTTAATTCACGATATATCTAATTAAAAACATTAAATACTTTTATTGAATGACGTCATATATTTTTCCCTTTTCAAACATACAGAAGATATAGAACATTCCCATGTTTTGTTTCGAGAATCCCATGTGTAATGTGAATACGAATCAGGTTCCATTAAAAAGTCCTGCTTGAAATCAACTCTTCCCTTAGTCAGATAGTCTTCTAGTCCTGTGCCATAATCCTAATAAAATAATCATCAGTTGCCTAATTGACTTCGAAGCGGATGAGGAATAGCTGTCTAACTGGAGTGTCGCTTTTGTAGAGGTCGATCAAAAGGAATCTATCTCTTAATTACGTTACACATAAGGGAAGTCACGTAAACCGTATGCACTCAGCTCGTTCGCAGGGATATAACTTGGGTTGTTGTTATTACCGCAGACAAGAATTGCAGCAAACCACGCAAGGACTATCTACTTGACAATTAATTCTACGACAAAACATGTTAGAGCTAATCTGTTTAAGGGCAGATTTTATCAGTCTGTAAAGTACTTTCTGGCTTGTACACTAAAATTCCCATAAAGCCAGCCTGTTTACCAGGACCTGAATCCGGTATCTGCCTAAGAAGTAGAATGCCTTCGTATATGACTTTCTAAGGAAAACTGGCTCGTGTTCACGTTACACATCAGATAAAACACAAAATACTCTTGAAGCCATATAGTTTGCATGAATTTGAACTCGAGAAACGGGATGGCTTTGGTCTTATTCACTCGACCACTGACGGGCTTTGAATTCGGGTCCAGACTTCAATATTCAATAGTCTTAGCCCTTCGAACATTCGCAGGTCAATTTGAATTGCATTTTGCAAAATAAATAGTATTATGTAAAACAGTGCCTTTGGTAAAGCTGGGGATATTTATGGTATTATTTATAAAGCGCTTGTTATTACTGTCTTCCTGCCTTTGGGGATGATAAATGACCTTGAGGTTGAACCAAGGTCTGGCTTTAGAAACCCAACATCGTATCAGAAAGGCAAATTTGCATTTGGGTCTGTGGCTTCGATATTTGGCTAAGTTTTCTGGTGCGAGCTTTGAGTGATTATCGAGCAACTGCACAAAGCTGTCATTTTGACTTTAACAGAGTTTTAAATCGTTCATTAATGTGTTCTAAATCCGAGTTAACGATTAATTTTTGTTTACACTAATCCAGTCAAAAGCGTATAAAGCCAGTGAAAAATTGTCTCTCATTTAGTGAGAGATACCCATGATTTAATGACAACGTTTTATAAAAACTAATGTTTTCTAAAACCATACACGAATCTGAAATTGTTTTAAAATACGAAGTACTTTTCTTCAATTTCGCTCGTTTCCAACCTTTTCCCAACTACAATTGATATGTGTTAATAATATTGCAAAGCACAATGCACAAATTGAAGTTTGTGAGGTTTAAATCTTGAATAGTGAAGAAATATATGATAAACAGAGGGAAAATGTATATATATTCATTCTATTTCGAGACTGGGAGTAATATATATGTGCCAACGTCATCTCTGCTG
Source organism: Stegodyphus mimosarum (assembly GCA_000611955.2). NCBI lineage: Eukaryota > Metazoa > Arthropoda > Arachnida > Araneae > Eresidae > Stegodyphus > Stegodyphus mimosarum. The sequence continues at coordinate 471,220 of KK118950.1, forward strand.
TAGAAAATCAGGCTTTAGTTTCGGAAGAAACATACTTCATGAAATCTGGCGCGGATAGGCTTTATTAGGAATTATCAGTTTAGAATTACTCACTACCACCTGGATTTGAATGACTAAGTAGAATGCCTGTTCTCAATTGCCTTTTCAAACTGGCAATTTTAAATGGCCAGCGAATGCACTTCAAGCCTTTGTTATAAATACATTTTTTATAGTTTTAAAGACATAAAAATATAGCCTGAGCTTACACGCGCGATTGCTATTGATTGCAAAAGAGATAGAATGAATAAGTGAGGCCTTTTTCTTCATCAATGTGTGCTTATATGCTACGCTACTTAAGTGGGGATAAGATCGCAGAATGCCGATCCTCGGTACAATCAGTAAATTTAACTGGCCAGCCGGCAGTTGGTGGCGCTTCAGTATTCTGGTGCTTCTACTTTTTTCTATAGAGTTCGTATTTCTGAATTCGCTCATTTTTTAAGTGAATCAACTTATTGATTGGCTGGTTGCACAGCTTATCAGATTCATATTCTTATAAATGGAGATACAAATTAATGCACGGCTTATAAATTCTCATTATTCCTGTTTAATTGCGCTAATTATTAGACCTATCTTTTATCAATACCTGCTTTTGGAAATGTGCATAACTTTCGAATCTTGCTTTTGAACGAATACGCAACAGAAATTTGGGGTTACCATTTATGGCAATGTCTGGCCTGCAGATTTCAGATAGAAAATAAATATAAATTTGAATTTTCCCTTTGCGTTATTATAATTAGTATTCTTCATTTTAAATATTTTTAGTACTTTCTGTTCCTCGAAATTACTGGAAAGAAATAAGAGGATGGAATTACGGTTACAGTTAACATAATGGTCAATTACATTTAGTCGTTTTCAATGTAAATTACCGAGATATCCATTTACTCAATGTTAAAGGTATGTGTCCTTGCATTCTTACTTTTCCGGCATTTTTACTCTTAAAATGTTTCTCGCTCTGCATTGCACGGGGAAATACAACAATTTTAATTATAATTTTAGTTAGTGAAATCTAAAATTTAGTTAAAATTTTTTATAAAATTCTTTTCCATGAAAACATATGGACCGTCAGCTGCTTTCAGACTGTGCATTCGGCCTGCGTGCAGTTTGAGACCACCGACGGAAAACAATCTTCGCATTTCCCCGTGCGTGTTGTCGTGGTGCAGGTGGGAGGATCCAGTTAGCAACTAGAAGATTTATGGAGGAAAAGAAAAACAAAAGCATAGTTATATGCTCATATTTATCGGCTTTGAAAAATTTAGTGGTCTATGAAATACATTAGCAGTGCATTTGTCATTTAGACAAAGAATTTTGAAATCAGATGTAATTTCAGATGTACCATTTCATGAGTAATAAAATATTTAACTTATCTTTCAAATTAAAACTACGTTACTTAACAAGCTAAGCGTTTTAAAAATGATATGCCTACTTCTTATTAATTTGTCTTGTTATTTTTTATGATGTAATTTATAATATATTTAGGTATGAATTAACATTTTCTATAAACACTAATATTACTATTGCGAAAGATATATAGTATGTTATATATTGCAGTTCTGCGTACGTAATTCTTTGAACTTCACCTAACGCAAGATTTGGGTAATAATATTTTATAATGATAATTTATTATAGTTTCCTTTACTATCATCATCATTTTCATCTGAGTCCAAACCAAGATCACTGTTGTCATTAAAATCACAATTGTTTGGTCTTTGTATTCGACTTTGTCTAAATCTACATCATAATTTTTCTAATATTTTGCTTGGTGAGCATTATTTTTCTTTTTAGGGTAAACTATATCCAGTTTGTTCTTTACAATTTTTTTATGACCTAGATTGCCCTAATGAAAGCGAGTCAGTACAAATTATGCTTGAAATATCAGCCTCATGGTTGTGGTTTCAGCCTTTATTGTGTCAGGTTTGCATTAATTAATCTTCCACTTTCCACTTCTTGCAGATTGTGACGCAACGCAAAATGTTTGAATACTTAGTCTGGAACGTCAACAAGCCAAAATATGTCACAACACAGTGTTGCTATTGTTGAGTACGACTTAATAATTAGAAGGAAGAAAAATGAATTGATACATGTTTAACGTTTATGACGCATTATTCAGCGCTTGCGACGTCTAAACATTCCGTATATTTGGCCCGAAAGCTTGTTATGGACTTAAAATACATGAATCTCTTTTTCGTTGCGCAATTACGTATAACAGTCACAAATAAAAAGACTAATTGTTATTTAAAAGATGAAGGTCAATTTTGGGATGTTTTTTCAAGCTCAAATATGCACGCAGTTTAATTGCATTGCGTGATACATTCTAAAGCAAAGTCACTAATGCTTTTATTAAACAGTAACAGTAACTTAAAATCCTTTAAGCTGAGAAATTTGCCCCAATTTCTTTGGGTTGATAGAGAAATAAGCTAGCTGCATGTAGTTTCCCTCATGTATCGCATAAGTTCAAATAAATTTCTCTTAAAACGTTCTGCACGAAAATACTGTCTTTGTAGGGAGATAATCCTTGTAAGTTTTGCTATAATTAACTTAGAAGGGTAAACCTAATTAACTATCTACTATTTGATTCGTTTAATATAACCTGCTCTGAAGAATTTTAAATTTGAAAAATTTTCATTTTCGAACCAAATAGAAATCTAACTATGTTGTAGTATCACAGGTAAGAAGTATAACTGAAGTAAAATGTTATTTATAACTGTAATGTAGTAGTATAACTAAAAATTAGTATACAGTAGCCATTGTGGGGGTTATTTGCGGGGTTTCCAAAAATCTGATATTTGACGAAATACAACGGAAAACCTAATTTTCAACTACTAAAAGCGCGGCTCCAGCTAACGGGGATTACAGTCCTGCGCGTTAGCAAATACAGAATTATTCACCAGTTATACAAGTTGGCGTTCTCTTCTAAACTACAAATTCACTCGCTGTATAAACTCAACCTAATCTGCATTCTGGTAGCGCTGAAGAAAGAAATAAAAAGCACAGAAGAGAATTAATATGAAAATAGTGTGTTAGCTAAACTAAAACCTTACAAACGAAGAAATCAATCAATTTCGCTCTTTGCTTATTGTTGATGCTCAGTGGTGTAAATACAGTTAAGTAAATTATTAAGTAAATAGAAGAGAGCTGTCGGCTTCAATTGGACCTTTTAAATTACAGAAATCAACAAACCTACGGAGCTCCACGCAGCCAGTCTGATTAACAACCGGGAAAGGAACCTGGCAAAAACTACCGATGTTCTCTGATAATTTCTTACTAGATTATTGTTAGGCATAACATAATAAAAGTTATCGTGAGTATGTTAAACCACCTAATAATAAATAATAAAATATTAGATATAGCTAAATAATATAAGAAATTACTTCAAATTAGTTAAACATTAAAAGAAAATAATAAACGTTTTCATAGTTAGAATTTATACTATTTAGTTGTAACATTTAATTGGAGTCATTAATTTAAATTCACACATCGAATGATGGAAATCAGAATAGGCAATAGAATTGCAATTCATATGTCTTTTTCAAAATGTTTGCTTTTAGTAGGAATTTTAGCATAGGAATTAATCGGAAACTCTCTAATGTACTGGATGGTGGCTTAGCCAAAATCTTTCATTGAGATCGATTATCTGCAGGTCTTAGAAAGTTGTCTTTGATTTTGTTTATTCGATTATTCTAAAATAAAACTGTTTAAAAAACATAGAAAATTGTTTTAAAAAGTCAGTGTACTTTTGTGAATTCTATTAAAAATAACAGCGTGTTTTATCTATTATGCGTGCTCTTATCCAGAATATTTAACTTGAAGTGTTTGATGCACAGACACCTACAGAGTGATTTCTCATCCAATGTTTACATTCCTTTACGTTTATCCTCTCAGTGATTATCCTCCAGATTTCTACCTTTTTGTGCCATTATGAAATGTCCTCAATTTGAGAATCATATTGTTTCACGTACACCTTTTATATACGCAGGCGAGATGAGGAAGCGTACGTGGGCTCGCCGTTGCCTAAGACGGTAAAATTTTTCTGTGTAAAATGATGCAATAAGAGAGAATCCTATCGTAAATTACTGCTTTTTTTCGTGTTATTTGAATATTTGAAACGTTTCCTTTTCACTACTATTGCGAGTCATTAAGTTATTTGATGCAAGAGATATGAAAAATGGGCATTGCCCTTGATGAAACTCGAACTGGACCTCTTGAATATGTGTCGAGTGTGCGTCCGTTACACCACGAAGCATGCTGGAAGCAGAGAGAAAATACCTTAGATACCCCCCTTTTAACGGGCGACTGGTGATTAGGCGATCCTGGTGATGACGAATTATCGTCCACCACCTTTTAATATCGGCGCCAGTGTAGAGTCATTCAGTTATTTTGAAGTAGGAGACATGAGAAATGTGCAGTGCCCTCGCCGAGACTCGGAACTTGTACCTCTCAAATACGCGCTGAGTATGCTACCGTTACACCATGAAGGCATGCTGAAAGAAGGAGAAAATATCTTTTACTATGGAAAAAAGACATAATCATGGAAACCTTACAGTTTTCAAGTGCTTTTAGATCAAATTCTTTTGATTTTCTTCTAGGATTAATTTTATTTAGATTCAGTTTGGTTTCTTCCATTCTTTTTATTAAAACGCTGAATTTTTTGCGGCGTCGAAGTCAATTGTTGCCTTTCAGCAGAATTTCCAAATTCTTACCAAATCATGTAACTTTCATTTTGTAAAAAGACGAAACAAATGCTTATTACTTTTCTCAATGATAGTGTAGAGTCATTAGATTATATCAGTGTCAAGAAACTGAAAAAGAAATTTCGACGGAATTTGAATTCCAGACTTCCCGAATACACGTCGAATGTACATCCAGTTATGCCATGAAGGCATGTGGAAAAGAGGGAGAAAATATCTTATAATGCATTTTTAATAAATCTTTGATTTGGCATTTAGGACAATTTCTTTGAATTTCATATTTGTTTCAACACTTAGGCGGAATTATGAAACTCAAACTTCGCAATTTTTTCTACTTACTTTAATAATATACTTCAGTAATTCCAAAATTTGAGATAACTTCCAATTTGATGCACTGAAGTTGCGATTTTTTGTAAGCCGAGAGGACAAGCAGCATTGCAAAACAAGCCAACAAAGCCTTCGGTGTCGTGGTTTTCTGTATATTTCTCTGTATATCCCCACAAAGAATACAATACCATGTAAGTTTTATTGCCTCACTATACACATTTCACTTTGTATTTGGTGTAAAAGTTATGTAATATATTGCAGTTTTCATTCAGTCACATGACTTTGGAAAGTGATCAGAGGTGGAATCTAGTACGTTACGTAACATCTGAGACATTTCAAAAGGTACCGAGAATATTTTCGACTCTTTGTAATACACTTGTTCCAGATTAAAAATAAGGCAGTAAAAATCAGATAAGGGTATGGAAATTAGATGTTGTCTATATCAAACAGATGAATCTTCGTTAAACAAATGAATGTATCTGTTGGTTAGTCATACTCCTCTATGTAAATAACTGTTTTTTGCACTATTTTGTAGCAAGAACTCTAAATGTTGAAACATCTGTGGATGTTATGTGGAGGCTGTGGACTCACTGCTTTGGAACTGGAATCGAACGTCACAATGCACATTGATCGACGCATCCGATATCACACAATAGTGGCCCCACAATCAATAGCTATCAACATTGTGCATAGAGGGGGAGGGGAGTTTAGAGAATCTATTACTGAGGCAGACTAAAAATGAATGATGCTGACTAAATGTCGTGAATCAACGTGATTTGGCAATTGGATGATACTTCCTGCCACTCTTTAGTCTCTTAGAATTGGTCAACTTCTGCTGTTGTTTAGATGCCTTTAACATCAGTAGCTTCTAGTATGCACAGCGGTTACACTAAACATGGAGATATGCTGATACGATTCTGCAAGCCGTTGTATGCCTTATGTTCCGGTTATGCCCGATGACGTTACTCGACAACACATAGCTACACTTAACATCAGCTGGAGTGCTTCTCGAATTACCGGAGATGAATCCTATGGTCAACATGGTTATCTGTGGGATATGATTTGTTGGCTATTCCAGGATAGAATGCAAGTATTCATTGATTCAGCGTCATGCTTAGTTAATGATTCCATGACTCAATATGGCGGCCTTAGTTATAATTAATAATCCTGTAAGCTAAGTTATCGAAAATCTGTAATTGTTTGGAAATAAGATAATTTTTCAGAGCATCGGTAATGATGTGGTATGCGATCTACCGCTTTTAGTTAGTTAGTTAGTTTTTAGATGGTTTGTTAGATGGTTTGTTTTTAGATGGTGCTAAAATTGGTTTTTGTTTTAATCATTTCTTTTTCATCGCATGTTCAAAATTAAAAATAATGTTTTAGTGGCTCCATCTTATAAATAAATAAATAATTGAAACCGACAGATCGCATACGACATGATTACCGCTCTAATCTATATGTTAAGTTTAAAAGTCGAAATTCTGGATCTGTAAAAAGGAATCGTTTCCCAATATCAGTATTCCACTCTTCAAATCAACATTGTCAGTGCTAGCCGTCAAAAATTCGACTATGTCAAACAAGTGTATTTACATATATTAAAATAAAATATATATTATAATAAAGAATGATGCACATTTTAATTGAAGCATTATTCACACGGGAAAAAATGTTGCTCGTAAATGTACAAGCTTTCGATAGGAGACGAGTAAAGTACTATAATCATGAAGATTTGGGGAATTTTTTACCAAGGTGCAACTTATAAAAGCCAACTTGAACAGATGTCTTGTAAGTTATATATCCGGTAGAAACTTTAGATTTTTCTATTTGCGAGTTCACTGACAAATTTGATGTCAACCGAGAATAGAATGAAAAATATTCCGAAATTTTTCTGGTGTTTTCTGAGGTCTTGAAATGTGTTCTCAAACTCGTCTTTTGAAATGTCAATCACTTCCGTATATTTTTCATCATTTAGGTGACTTTTTAAACAGAGTTCCAGAATAAATTTTAATCTTAATATGAGATTATCGTAATTTTAATTTTAATTTGAATGCTGGCATTCTTCGGAATATCATTTGCTTTTGGCAGTTCTCTTATGCGACTCATTAAAATTATCCCTTTATTTCTCATTCTAAAATTCAAGGTCATATTCGTTCAACCTTTTGCCCATATTTTTACCATGCGACGTGAGTCTCATCAAAAGAGAGATGGAAGCGCCGGTCTTTAAAGCATTCACCTAATGGTCAATACTCTAACTTTTAAAATGAATGCATAAATTTTGCACCTCTAAATGGATGTGATTCATATCATTTTGAATTTTTTTAGAGTTATACACAATTTAACCTTGGAAAGAAATTTTGTACCCTTTTATTGAGAGCACACTAAGAATAAGTTATTTTACCCTGTAGAAACAATCATGTCTTCGGAGCAGTGAACGTGAAAAATTAATCGAGTCTTCGTGGGAATTCCATCCACGGACCTTCCAAATGCTAGTTGGACATGATAACCACTTAAACCACGACAGACCGCACAGGGTGTGCATTCTTTCTCAATAAAGAGTGACTGGGCAGAAGCGCAATACCCTGTCAACCAAATCAGATAGAAATGACACAACGATCCACCATTAAAATTTAGTTCATGTACCCCAGTATAGACTGTCATGTTTTCCAGCGGGAGCATGAAATTAACAGTACCCTCGCTGGTATTCAACTCTCATTTTCTAGTTTGCTAAATAGATGTTTTACGACTTAAATCCGAGAGCCTGCATGTGAAATGCGATAATTTCTTGCAGCCGCACTACATGAATATTATTACATGCACTACATGAATGTTATTTGCAGGATATGGCGCTTTGGCTTGAACAGAAGATCTGTTAGATCTGTTAAAACGAAAATTTTACGTAATTATTGAATAGCATTATTCTATAGAAAACATAATGTTTTGTTATTAATAGCTAGTTTTTTTTATTTCGAAATAGAACTTTTTAATGTGTTAGAAATTACATATGTAAATGAAGTTACCTAAAATTGAAATCAATCAAGCGTTTCGATTGTTTTTAATGCGTAACTACTGAATAGCAGCCTTCTGTAGAAAGTTTAATTTTATGTTATCAGTGGCTAGTATTTTTTTAAGTAGTAATTTTCAGTGCATATAAGTAATGCTTCTCGTATGTTCTCTTTTTATTATTAAAAGTCATCATTTGATTGGAGAAAAACTGCAGTCAATTAAAAGATGCACAAATAAGTTATTGATATTATAATAAACCTATTAATTTATTATACTCATAAAATAATCAGTTAAGTTAATATATTTTTCAGATCGGTTCCAGATATGAATTAATTTCTGCAAAATTTGAAGCGATAACATGTCCTTTCTGGGAAGTGGAAGGGATAAAATAAAATGTTTCTTTCCCACTGATAGATCGGTCCACCCGCAGTTGAACGGTAAAGTCGCTGAACACTGGTATTTCAGTCCGGTGTTCGAATCCTGATGAACAGGCTGGCTGCACGGGCATTTTCATGGCTTTCCCTATGCGTAACACGCATACGAGCCTGTTTCTCCAAGTTCTAAAGGCATTTCTTTCCTTAGACAGATAGGTCTGGAATGCTTTGATACATGACATGATTGAATAAACCAAACCAAACCAACCCACTGAGGGAACGATAACGAGAGACTTATTAAATTTTTTCATCCAACGAAAATAACAACACGAAAGAACTAAGACGGATAAACCAAAAGAATTTAAATTGTTTGAGCTGCTATTGCATGGCAATTAATGTAGGGAGGGAATAGTACAAAAGTTGCTTGTTAAATGAATGATCTAAATACTTGTAAGCATTGTTCGAAAGGCGAGTGATTAAAAAAGCGGCACTTCATTGCATTTATGCTCTGTTCCTCTGATTCTTTTGTAATAACCCCAGAAATTTGCTTATTATCCCTGCCCTAGTTCAGATTTCAAATAAATAACATAGTCGCCGCTGCCTGCCGCGATTTAAAACCTTAAAGCGTTTTTCAAAGGCGATCAGAACGTACTGAATGATTGTTTTCGCGTTACATCCCTGGGTATCACCGATATCTGAATGAATACGATAGTCAGAGTTTTCTGGTTTTTAAGCAGTTGATATAAACATTAATAATGTAATACCATCAGCCTCTTTTTTCTTTTAAGTGAACAGTTTCTCAATCTCTTCTTCTTCTATTGCGAATTTGTTTTTACTTTAAAAATCTAACTCTAGAATAGGGTGACCTCGAAACGGCTTTGAGTAACCGGCGCTTGTGACCCGCTTGTTTGTTCAAATAAAGACACGGAAGCAAGTCTTGTATAATTGTGTTTTCCATTGATGTGTGCCATTAGAAAATCTTTTTCTGTTTCTTGGTATTATATGAATGCAATGTCGATAGCCGGTTTAATCAATATTACGTCCTAAAATAAGACCATCAAATAAAAAATTAATAATTACCGTTGTTTAAGCCACGAAATGCCGTTCAAAGACGTTTTTTCGAAATGGGACAGGAGACAGGTACTTGGGATTGATAACTGTGATAAATCAATGATGCTTTTTGAAAATGATGTCGAAATATGAGTAAACAATTGCCTTTAATCGAAAGCAATCTATCGTTATTTTTCATGGTTGATGTCTTTCTATTTATTCATTTATTTATTTTATACATTTTATATTATTATTGATAGTAAATCTCAGTCTGATAAATTTTGATCTAGAACAGTACTTCTCTATGACCTTTTTTCCCAGGGCCATGAAAATAAGCAACTATTCACTACCGATCGTATAATGTTTTATTTATTAACACACTGGCCCTTGTGACCCGCTGGCATGCCATTTGTATGCTGTAATTTTCAATGTGTATCAGCATGTGTTTACTACTACGCTTTATTTTATACTGAGGTTTTTTACCTGCCAAGAAATTGGTTAATCAGATATGCAGCACATAGCATTAATCTTATTTTTAAAGTGTATCTGAGTGAAGTTCTATTATGTAACACCTTTCAGAGTCCTGTTCCGTTTCACATTTATGCACCGAATTTATCGCTTGCACAATAATTGAAAAGTTTCCTACAAATATTTTAATTGACAGACTGGATTGTGATTTTTAATTCGGCAGTTCCAAAAATGTATAGATGTCGAATGTTTTAGAGTTACAAAAAGTGAAAGCGCTTCATTTTGGAATGTTTTACTTTCCATTTTGGAATATTTATTTTTTACATGTTCACAATGTTTAATAATTAATTCTTTGATGAAAGATTTTTAAAAAATTCATTTAACTATGCTGTGTTGTGATTTTTAATCCTGATCCGAAGATAATCTGTATCAGGTCCAGGAGTGTATTTGTGGCAAAGACTAAGCGAGCGTCTATCGTCAGTTAAGGTCTTGAGCACGAAATCCAAAGAACCCTTGTTATTCTCTCTCCTATGAACTTCTGACGGGGACTTTCGGCTTGACGGTTATTTAAGCTCCGCAAGGACATTTTACATTGACAAACGTCTGTGTCTTGTCCGGGTTTGAGCCTGTACCCCCAATGATATTGCAATCAGCTGTTCTAAGCATCGTAACCGAACGGAGTGAGACATTCAATTATAAATAATTTAATAATAATAAAAAAAGAAAGAAATTGATGCAAATCGAACTAAAAAGTATCAGATTTCTGGACATTCATTTTAAGCAAAACAGTAAGGAAACCTGAAATAGTGACATGAGTTTCTGCTGCAAGGAACTGCCCTGAAAATATGCCTTCTGCCTCAGTTTAAGGAACTTAACTCATTTTCTGCATGTACTGTTATGAAGTACGTGCATATCAAGGTAGCAACGGAAAACTTGAGTTAAATTCCTGAAGAAAACACAGTTGAATTTTCAAGATTCCCTATTTCTAAAAGCCTAATTAACTCTATTAAAATTGTCGCATTTTTTCATGCATGCTGTCGTGATGTAAATGATAGGCACACAAAGTAGGAGATCTCAGTTATTCGAATACTGGCCAGAGCATAGTTGCTTTTCCACATTTACTTCTTCGAAAAACCTTTATAAGATGTTGACCTGAAAATGTCTGAAAATGACTGTAGTTAAGCTGGCGTCTTAAAAACAATTCACACATGAAAAGAAATAGCAAGATGAAATATTTTCGAAATAACTGTCCTTCTTGCATTTTCTTTTCAGGGTCCACTATTTTAAGTATACGTATATTGCAGGGAAGACCTGTAATTTTATTTTTTCCAGTTGTGTATGCATGTTATGTTTGTATGTGAATATTTACGCGGTTAAATATAATGCAGTTTTTACTAGTTTTTATTTATTGTCTTATCATTTTGTATTTGCGAATCAAAATAAGGTTATCACAGCTAGAAAAAAAGTATTCGGAAAATGTTGTATTATTTAGAAGTTTATTTCTAATTTTATGTTTCCGATAAATGGATTTTAGATTAAATAATACAATTCGAAAAGAACGTCAGAATTTTTATCACTTAAGTGCAACTATCCGAGCAGTGGAAGACGACTACAGCTTCTTCTTGCAAGTAGAAGAAGCAATAAAAAATTCCTTTTTTGTACCTTGATACTCTATATTCTGCAAAGTCACTAAATTATTACATTGCTTCTCATTATGAAAGAAAATTCCTCAAAACTAGCACGGCGACACCTGCTTTTCAGTTTTGCTGTAACGCCCATATTTAAAATGAAAGCGTCTGTATTTCTGTTGTTAATTTCATGTCCTCGGAATCCTGCGTGGTGACATTACCATCTGTTCGAATTGCTTCTGTAGATAATCAATATTTACTTCTGATAAGTCTTAGCGGAATCTCAGGATGATGTACGAACGAGATATAAGTAATCAGCAACTACATTCAGACAGAAGATTTCCTTTGACAAGCATCCTTTTCTGTGCCATTAAAGTACATTAATAAATATTTTCATTTTTAATGCGCGAATAGTCTTTTCGTCATGGTTAGACAGTCTTTCGAGCTAGTAAGTTTGTATTATAAGTATCTTTTCAATTTCTGACACAGTTGGATTTTTTTTTTTTTGCATCTATTGTCTTTGTGAATTTATGAAATATGAAGAAATGCTAAATATAACAGGAGTAAAATTATAAATGTTAAATTACATTGTAGTTGCGAAGAAAAGTAGAGTTCATCTTACCGCGTAAAGCAATAAAATGGCTTGAAATTTTATCAAGTGAATTAACTTGCTTCGTGAAACGTTTAGGCGAATACTAAATCCTCATTTAGTAAAGATGTCATTTCAAAAATTGTATTTATTTTTTTTTTAATTTGTCTGAGAAATATTATTGCTTTTACTTAGCGAACTGTATTTCACTTTGTTGGACAAAAATATAGATTACTTGATGTTCTTTTATTTAACTTCTTTATTAGAAAAATAAGGTAATAATCAGCGTAGCAAAATCAATCATTTATGAAGTAATTGTATTTGCATTTCCTAATAACATTTTGTTATAAGAAAGCGCCCTTCATTCAATTAGTGTAATAGATGAAATAAGTTTCTAATATTTTATATAGTATGTCAAATGAAAAAATTTTTAATTCTTGTTCCTGGGTAAACTACAGCTTGATCCAGGATAAAGTCTGATGATGATGATGAAATTTTGTACTAACATGTATATGGTTAGCCTTTCTCTATATATTATTTTTAGCTCAAAGGGCGTTAACACAGAAGGGCTATTAATTTCGATTTGGCATTTTGCGTTGAAAACATTTAATGGCGGTTCACTTTTAAATTGTTGCCACGAAATACTAGAACCCTGCATTATATTTGAAGAAATTAAATAATGAAGAATGCATAAATGCATGTATGTTTATCGCATTGTGATAAAACAACGGTACCTGGAGCCATCAAATTTTAATAACGTAATCTTCCACCGAATATGGGTATCTGGAAGCCCTAATTTGGAACTTGGAATTTGTTTTATTATCGATTTCATATTTTGTAACACTTTAACGAATTTTTGATTAACAAAGTCGACGATTTCAAAGTGAGCATTGGCAACACTATACGGAAGAAAAAACATTTTTTATCTCCAGCGCGCGAGACTAAATTCTAAAGATATGCTAATTTTAAAATCATTTTGCGATACTGCCATTGAATTGAGTTTTATGGCTTCAGTGCGAAGAACATGATATTTAGTAAATAAAAGTAACACACAAGACGTTAAAAAAAAGTCCCTTTGGGTGTAGTGTAAAGTGAGCTTTCAGATTTTATTTTATTTTTTTTACTTATTTTCTCAAACAATAGCTTTGTAACTTTTTGGAAATTTTTATAACTTTCTGCATTCCTTACCCTCCAAAAAAAATACGGAAACAAAAGCCGGAAATTAAAAAATTAATAAAATTTTAATTTTATTTATGAGAAAATATCTAGTTTTACCGACCGGTTTCACTAAGCACTAATATTCCTTCCGTTTTTTTCTTCCTTGAAGAAAGTAAAGGAAATATTGTAATCTCGAAAAATTTCGGGTATCATATTTCAACAGAAGTATCCATTTTGCCTGTTCCCGAATCCATTTGGATGATTTTTTTTTCCGTGACGTCTATACGCACGGAAACAATAAAGAATTGTTGTTTTCAAAACGAACTGAAAAATAGATTTAAAGTGGATTGGAAAGCAATTTGTTTCGTGACGTTTCTACGTACGTCTGTACGTATGTGTGTATCTCGCATAATTCAAAAACAATTAGCCGTAGGACGTTGAGATTTTGTGTATGAGATTGCTATAACATCTAGTCGTGGATCTTTTTTACTGCAGTCGACAGAAACAAACCTCCGTATGTATATATATATATAATACCCCTTCACCCGTATTTAAAGACCTTATTGAGCTTCCATTTTCTCGATCGTTGGTCGTAGTCATGTATGTCCAATTACAGAAGTGTTCTAAATGACGAAACTATTCATGCTTTGGCAGTATCCTATTAAAAAACGACTTTCGACAAATAACGAAATCTAACTTTTAAAATGCTCTCCTGTTTTCTATATTTATATCTGGAAAAGTTTTATACTCGTTATGAAAAAATAAATTCAGTACGATAAAAATTGAGCAGGATATTTAACTTCAAAGTTTGCAGTTTTTGTTGTCATTTTCAACTTGCCTTGAGAGATCAGTTAATTCAGAATAATTCAAGGAAATAAGCTTAAATGAAGTGCAGCAGAAATGTGTATAATTTAATAGGCCGTATCTGAGCGAATAATTCCCATAATAATTCTTCATTCATCGCAATGTAATGCATCTAGTCTATATTATAAATTGCTCTATTATAAGCTTATTTTTCATTACTGCTGAATGTAAAAAGAAAAAGAAATTTCGATAAGTGTTAGTTTTGAGCTATTGGGTGGTACTGACTTCTTTACTAAAACGAGGAAATCAAGTAAGTCAGGTACTTACTTGAATCATCATCAGGGTTGTCTGTCAGCCTTGAACAATATGTAGCGTACTTGAAATAATATAAATAAATCCTCCAAGACGAAAACCTTGGTAATATATTTAATTTTTTAGACTTACATGTTGAATAATTATAAGATTTTTTAATGCTTAAAAACAAAATAGCATGTTTACAACAATGTAAACAAACTGTTGAAATGGAAAAAAATTATAAATTGGCATGGAAATTGAAGCTGGCATGTTTTGCTATATGTGTCTGCTCTTGACCCCTCTGTTACACAAATCTCTGTTATTTGATGTTACAAACTGAAGTTAATGTTTTAACGTCAATTTATTTGTTTGAAAAATTTCTAATGCAAAATTTGAAGTTTTATTTGCATAATGTTCTATTCCTTTTTTATTGGTTTTAATAAAATATTCGGTATGCAAAAACGTTTTTTCACCCACATTAGCTAAAAATGATTTCTCAGGTAAGATGCATTCTTGAAAAAAATGAAAATCCAGTTTTTTTGTACTGATCTTGCCTTTTTTTTTTTTTCTCCCTTTTCCCCATAAATTGTAAAATCTGATAAATCAAATGTATATGGTCAAAATAAAACCGGTTTTCAAAAAGCTGATAAAGAAAACTATTCAAGCATATTAACTAAACAGTTATTTATATCTCATAAAATCATTAATCGTCATTGCAAAATAATTATGATACATTTTAAAAACCCTTTTATTTATTTCGCTGATATTTTTAAGTAAATATGCGAACACTGATGTATATTCAATCGAGATCCTTGGTAATTTCACCCTTCGGCTAATAAGTTCTGTTAATGAACAGTAATGCATAAATTCTGTTAATGAAAAGGTGTTCCTAAATTCTACAAGTGAAAGAAGGAAACGAATAAGCAAAAACGTGCGTTCAGAAAAACTCCAGTACATTTCACTGCATTTTACTATTTACCTGACTTTAAAAAAACTGATGTTGTAGTTATTAAAACCCAGGATTTGTTCTAAATAAATCGTCAAAAGCTGGCATCTATGCAAAAGATTTGAAACAAACCTCATCTAAAGTTGTTTTCCACTATATAATGGCCCAAAGACTGTAAATTCTTCAATGATTCTTTCTATCATCAAGTGTTGATATGCGTGTAAAATTCAATCTAAAGTTGTTTTCCACTATCTAATGGCCCAAAGACTGTAAATTCTTCAATGATTCTTTCTATCATCAAGTGTTGATATGCGTGTAAAATTCGTCAAACAGTTGCTTTAAAGTTAAATAAAAAAAGTCAGATTCGTCGAAAAGCTTGCTTCGAGATGTATACGAAGTTCACCTGGAATACCTGGTCGAGTTCTGTAGATCTATGTCTACGGAAAAGATGCATAACATAACACAAAAACAAATTTGCTAAGCGATATACACAGAAAAACAGTGGAAAGAGACAAAAATCTTTTATTATTATACTAGCATAATATGCCGTTAAGTACTCTATTAATAGAATTTAATGCTATATAATTTATTAACATTATTGAGTTATTTATTATTACTATATATTATACGATATTATTTTCTAAGAACATTAAAATGTAGCTTGAGTTAATAGATAACAAACTTCTTCGACGGATCCAAAAGATAAGAAATACATATATGTAGTCCCCCACAAGTCGCATTTTGTTCTTACGGGGTGTGAAACAGCATACTGTGACATTGCAGAAACAATAATTCGTTCAGTAGCCCCTCCAGCTGACATAACTTTCCAACCAGTGTCAAGAGATTTTAGCGATCTGCACTGTGTCTGTCATCAAAACCTCTCGATTTCAGGTAGGCTGACGGACCAATGATCCTGCTGTTTATCGGATATCGTTTAAATTATAACGAATTAGAAGACGTAAAATACAACGAAAAATTGAGATGTCAATGACTAATTCAGTCTGGAGATTGTTCCAGACAGAGTAACAACAGAGACTCTTGCCGCTAGCAAATCTTCACATAATAACGGCAATACTTACAACAATTACTTCTATACCTTCAGTGTTGTTATGTAATGCTAATAGACATTCTCATAGATTCATAATAAATACGCTTTAGCTCTATGCAGTAGAGCGATTACGCAATTTCACAGATCGCAAGTTACCAGCCCTTACATAGAATCATGCCATCAGCGCAGCGTAACATCACCATCATTCATTTTTGATGCGGTTGCGCCACTACTAAAATTTTTTTTCTGCAACCTTTTCTATGGATCATCGGCTATTATCCATTTATGATTTCCCGTGGATATCAGACTCATCACTGTCGCCGAGCTGCGTGAAAAGGCAAAAATAACAAGAGCGGAGAACAATACTTGCTGCTGTACAGTAGCTAAACTGGCTCCTTATTTTTCTAACGACCCATCAGTAGCTCGGACAGGAAAATTCTTCGAAAGCAATAAATTTTAATGCTTCGATTGTTTCAGAAATTTAAAAATAACTCAGTCTTGTATTTTAGTGTTTTTTTTGCTTTAAAAAAAAGCTCAAAGAAAATGCCAAATTTAGCTATTTAGACGCAAAAATTATCATTTTTTTAAAAATCATAACGATGTAGAAAAAACAAATGTTATTCCTGGTAATATTTGCTCATTTTTACATGATGGAATAAGGTTTTATTTAGTCGTTGGAATAATGGGATCGTATAATTCAATAATGCGTCTGAAAAGTTGAAGCGATAACAACATATTTTTGTTCTCCGGTGTTGTATTTCCTCAGCTGTCGGAAGTCAATATTAGTAAATCGGTGTTTTTCTTTTATCTGTAGATTAGGAAAAGTAAACAAAGAGCGGAAAAGAGGATAAAAGCATTTTGTTTGATTTTTGTAAATCAACGTAAGACAAATTACTAGATTACAAACACATTGGAAACTAAAAGCTCTTTATTTCAGTATTTGTAATGAGGTCAATAAGACTAATTGCAGCTGCTGGCGTCCTGCTAACGATCGGGAGGTTCAGAGTTCGAATCCTGGCCATTATTCACATTTCCAAATTTGGACAAATTCTAATATCTTTACAAACGTCGCCCGAACTAAAGAGTGGCAGAGAATAATTCATCACTGCTAAGATTTTGTTGTTGGGTCCCTTCCTGTCCGGTCGCATTTTAAATGGGGAATTATGTAAGATATATTCTCCTTTCTTGCTG